>NBIV01000170.1:0-173642 GCA_003194525.1 Gracilariopsis chorda
ATACCTCTACTGAGGATCACACCCCGCTCACGCGGATACCGATTCTTCGCCTTCACCTCCCTGCGCGAGTCGCGACAGGTGTCCCTGGTCTAACAAACCGGCTTCGCCGTGACACCCTCTGGGAGGGCTCTAACCAACTGGGTTCACCTCGTGAGAGGAAGATCCCGAACGTCTTTCGGTGTTTTTCGCCTTTGGGGCATTGCACCACACTTGGGTATAGAGTGAAAGCATATCCCGCTGTTAGTAGCTCTCCTCGGGAAGCCTCTAAGGATTGTATGCGCCTGCTTCTGGTTAGTGCAGAGGTAGGTAGGCTGCAGAATCCACTTCACATCCGGAGTGTCTGACCGGAAGCCGAGGGTCTGACACTTAGTGATCTTTGACATAATTCTTGGGTTGCGCGCCGTTTCAACAAGAAGTTAAGAAGTTTTATTTGGGGATTGAGCCTCTTGCTCTCCCTAGTGTTGTTTTATTTCATCGAGTTGGTTTAGTTCTTTTGATCCCACTGTTTTCAACTTGTTTTGGGGCTTTTAGCTACGAAGAGCACCCTTTTGGCTTTTATTATTACAACTTTTTGGCCCCCTGCGTCACCGTCCCGTGATGGCGCCACACACCCACTTATTGCACATTTTTCGTCGCCGTGTGCGCTGTCAGTACGTGACGTGAACTATCAACATGCGGCGTTCCTCGAGTTCACAGTGATTTATCATGCAAGTCCGAACTGGCGGCCTTTTGTCATCCTCTTCACTCAGGAGCAGTATTTACATTTCAGGTAGCAATCCTATCCTTTCTACTTTCAACATCAATTCTGCCTGTGTTTGTCCGAAAAGTGCTGTCTATACGCAGCTCCAGCCTGTGATGCATAAAGCAACAGAGTCAGTCGTATTTCTACAAGAATGCGACAACTAACGAGCCCCACTGAATGCACTCGAGAGCAAAGAAACAGAACTTCAGTTTAGTTCATTGGCTATTTACTTTTTAGCGTCCATTTGACATGATAGCGCGCCGATGGTTTTGCTTTTTGGTGTTTGCTGCCCATCACCCCGCGTTTCACGCAGCACAGAAGGCATGAAAACCTTTGACCAACGCCCTTCAGCCATACCCTTCTGCCCTCTTTCTGGCCCTTCTTCCGTTCAACCGCAGGTTTTTATCTTGTTTAAAACGTGAGATAGGGTCCATCGGTCGTCGTTTTTCAGGTGGGTTGGCACCTTGGAGCCATTTGTTCTTTCCGCCATGTGTGTTTGCTTTCGTGCGTAAAATCTCTTGAAGCACTACATCCGCAGACAATCTGCCCTTCGTCAGCCCCCATTACCACCATGGCGAGTTCACGGATGTTCGCCCACTCATCCAGATCGAAGAAAAAGTGCCCGTTGTCCATTGGTTGCAGTTCCGGTTCGAAACCGGCGGGCCAGTTCTCAAAGTCCCATTGAACTCGCGCGTGGTATTTCGCCCATAGGCGAAAGTGGCGTTTTGGAACGCAGTATGACAGATCTCCATCCTGCACGAGCACAAGTGCCCTTTCGGATTCACTCGGCTGCTGTGAATGGCGCAGTGTATGGACTGGAGCGATGTGACAAATCACGCGTTCGATCTCGTCCTCTTGATGCTGAGTTGTGAGGTCAATCTCCGTTATGGGCTCACACAGTTTCCCGTTCGCACGTAGCGTCAGAAGTTACAGAAGAACCAGAAGAACTGCAATTGTCGATACAAGCAGAACGGAAATCCATGTTGTGCTGTTCATTCCATGTCGGTCGGAAGCCTGTCTGAGGTTGAGATAAAAGCGTTCAAGGTGCCTGTGAACTTAACAAAAGCGATGGTGTGAAATACGTTCGCGCATACCTGCCGGTGGGTATGAGCAGTATTTATAGAGAAGTGGATGAGCAAGTGAATTAGAAATGGGTACGTTGAGTGCCGGACGTATAATTCGAACGAAGAGGACTCGGAGATCACCAGTTCCCGTGTTCCGTTTCAGGTACCGTCGGTACAACATACACCGCAACACATGAATGCACAATTTGAAAACCGCTGAGCGCCGTCATTCGTCTCTCAGCAGCACCATGCACACGGATCTTCTGATGGGAATGGCAGAAAGTATTCGAATTCAACATGGAAAGGAAAGAACCATGAACGTGCGCCGCCATGTTCCGGAGCATACCTGTTCGAATTTCAATCGCAGCGCACGGAGGCACGACTGATGGGAAGGTGGGGAAGCAAAGATTCGAATTGGCACATGGGCTGCTCTTAGTCAGTGCTGCGGTGAGTTGTCAGCGCGTGACTTGCCAGCGAAGCCGTAGAGCACATGTATTACCCTACGCATCGAGATGTGCCCGTGATGTGAGGATCTTCTCTCAAAAGAAGCGAAACGGATCAGGAATTGTACGCTTTCGAGAACGTGGCCTTTGGTACTGACAGAGACTTGCACGGAGCCCAACCCTGGCGTCGTAAATAGCCTGATGGTGCTCTTAATAAGGATGTTCAATCCATACGAGCAGTAACGGCGCGATGCTTGAAGGCGAATCATAATGCCCGGGCATCGAACACTTTTTGGCTGTCGAGGAACTCCACTTCAGCTTGCTGACCTGTACGCGCCGCTCGTTGGTTCAGAGTGACTTAATACTCGGAGTGCTGGCCACAGAATGCGTTCCTACATCCCTGCTATTTCAAGGCCTGAAGCCCAGAGTTCTCAGCAACGTAAACGTTATCTTCCTCCGTTAGTTCAGCAAGTGTGGGGTCTACTCTATCTTATATACTGATTCCAGCAGTAGTTCTTCCCTACCAATGACGAATTTAGCACAGTTCTGTGCTCACTTCCTTTCCAAATGTTCTGACCAGTCTGCACTGCTCGGTGCGGTGCGCACTGGCTGTAGCATGACCTGCAGTTCTTCCACAATGGGAGCGTTGAGTTGTTTCAAGCATATTCTTGTCGCAGGAGATTGACGAGGAGGCTAACTTGGAGTAGTTCTTGCATCACTCCGGACGGCACTTCATATATACTAAATTCTACTACGAAACAAAAATGCTTTGAGCAAACGATTTCAGCTTCCAGTATCTTACGCGCACCAGCAAAGGATAGAACACCGAAGCCAAATCGCTTCCTGAAAGTGTGGTGCCATATGTCGCCACCCGAAAGGGACGCGTCTCCATTTGACATATTCTCGATGTGACAACAGTCCAATCTCAGCAATCTCAGCAGCGCACAAGGTTAACGGCTCAGTAGGCGCGCTGATTGAGTCAACATTTACCTGGCTTCCTACGGAAGGTATCTGTCTTGCGCGTCTTGGTGCCTCGAAGCCTATTTAAACCTTTCGTGGCAGTGACATTCCGTATTCACTCCTCTCTCACCCCAGCTAGCCGGTTCAACTCAAACCGCTAGGAGCTTCAGCGCCGTGGCTTTACATCATTACACATCCTTTCTCGCATTCAACACCTCGTTATACGCTGTGATCTGACAATGAGGTATCGATCCGCTGTCTTTCTTGCTCTCACTTGTATTCAGATTGGGTTGTGTGCGGGTTTCGTGATATCTCCATCAGCTTCGAAGGAAGAATGGGACGGAAGTCGTAGCGAAGTCGCGACTGTGTCTGCCGCGATGGCCGTTCTGGACCGGTCCGCACGTGGGTGGCAGCGTACAGCTCTCGAACGCGCCCAACAGAAGCTGAACGGTTTACGGGAGGAGTTACGACTGTCAAAGCAGTCAAAAGAATGCCGATCACAGAAGAAGCATGTGTTGCGCACTCTATACTGGAAGAAGAAGCTGATGAAATGTAGAATGTCGAACATGCGCAAAGCGAGGTTTGAGTGCAGGAAGGGAACGGGGGTGCGGAAGATGATGATTATGAGGAAGAAGAAGTGCAAGTGGAACAGGAGGTGTTTTGCTAAGAAGGTGTGGCCACTGCAATGGAGACTTCGAAAGTCGAAGAAAGGTTGTGACTGTGTGAAGAGGTTGAAGGTGATGAAACAGATCTGGAAAATCAGAAAGGTCAAGTGTGGGGAGTATCGGAAGGCATATGTGATCCAAGCGGGGATTAAGAAAGTCGGGAGGAAGGTGAAATATCTGGAGAAGCTGCTCCGTCCAAAACTGAGCATAGCACCAAGGCCGTATTGAAAGGTCAGGAGGTCTACATTACGTTCTGCAGTATCTAACTACAAGCGAGTACTGACTACAAGCGAGTGCAATGCTTGAGGTGAGGGTTAGGCTAACATGTTGTGAGGAGCCGTTCTCTGTTTTCTGTTCCGACAAGACTTTCTATTAGAGCAGCAATGTAAATGTGAGGGAAAGCTTACCTCACTGCTTCTTCTCGAAACGCTCTCAGTTAGGTACAGATCATATGAAGCGTTGTTCCACCGTCATCTTCTTTGTCGTTCTATCCTTCGAGGCGTATGTGCAAAGAAACGACCACGTCGTTCTGCACGGAACTTCTAATTTTGCTTTTCGGCGGCAAACCAGACTACTACTTTCGTCAGAGCCACTGATCGTACGATGACATAATTACTCTCCTCACAAGGAACAAACGCGCTGCTCACGGAGCGTTTAATTACGCGAACATGACATTGCCATGCTTGTCTTGGTCAATGCGAGTTACGAATCCTTTCAATTACTATGCTCCACCTTCACCAAGCTTTCCAATCCACGGGCGTCGTCCACATCGCATTATAAAACCACATTTCCCGCGGGCGTCAAGGAAGGCATCTTTCACCTCCACACGCAGCCCAAGATAACACTCGTATAATTCTCCTACCAAAACGAGTGCGCTGTCCCAGTATCTCCAACGAACAAAGCGATGTTTCCCCACTCTCAAACTGTATCTCTGTCAAAGAACGGTACTATCTTTGAAGACAAAAGCGAGAAGGACGTTCAAGACACTCAATCTGAGGGTTCTGAAATCCCTGTACTAGGATTTTGTTACGGAAGCGGTTCAACGGATCCAAAGGTATTGATCCGAGATGGGCTCAATTCCACACGCCTCTCGATGTCTCAGTTTTGGAAATGGGCCAAACATCACCCGGATGTGCAGTACGACTATGATTACGACAGTTGTGCAATGCGCCCAGAAATTCGGCGCCACAGATCCGGGGTATCCTACTTTGACCTGGAGGAGTGGAGAATGAGACATCCCCGGATTGAAACGCTCCTATCAATGGAGAACACCCCATATGCATGCGAAGTGGGGAGTGAAGAGAGTGACAACAAGAGCTTATATACAATTGAGCTGAGGAGTACTTGCACGTCGAAAAGTGACGATTCGCGCAACGAAGGCAAACTTTCTGAGAAGACCGCGTGGTGGCATTGCATGAGAATCCGTAAGCGTATGAACAAACTATCGAGGGCTTTTTTTAAGAATGCCGCTAAGTTTCGTTGTTGTTGCATCAACGTTCATACAGTGGGGAATGAAATGTAAAGTACAGCAAATGCTTAAGATGTGTATCATCGATTGTCCATTAGGTCCACTAGTTTATTTTTGATTATCACGTGACATTGAAAAAGCCAGTCTTCGGATAAGAATTACAACTTATGACACTGGGGTTCAGATCCCTACCTTATTACTTGTTCAAACTACTACGCCCAGGTTGTCGTTAAACTCGTCAAGGCGAAATGGATGAAGTTGAAGTTGTCGTATCTCCTATTTAGAGCGGCGGCGCCAAGCCGCTTTCTGCTGGATTTATAGTGCGGGGAGGGATCACGCGGGAACCAAAAGTGGCCACGCTTTGGATACATTTCATTAATCCTCCATCCTTCGTGGTGCACTAACCATCTGGCTGATGGAATTCAAGAGAAAGGCAAAATGGATCCGCAACTACTAGCTTCATAGAAATCTGGTACACCGAAGTCGGAATTAGGCTTCGTCCGCTCAATAACAACACAAAAACCCTCTTCTCCCCATTAAATCTTGTTTGCGTTCGCATTGCTCTATGTGACTCTACTACGAAAGCGTAACGGAGGTGTGCGAAGGTAAATTACTGTCCTGAGATCATCACAGACGACTACTCAAGTGGATCGATAGAATAGAGAGCAACCAACTGGCAAAAAATCCGTTCTATGATGTTCTGAATCACGGAAACGAAAGATGTAAATCTGCAATTATTCACAAGTAGCGCAATGCTGCTTTAAAGGTTTTGTTCTGGTGGGCAGCCTTGGAGTGTCTGCCTTCATGTGTACTTCGTCAGGAAAGGCAACGCATGCATCCTGCATTTGCACCAGGCCCGTATTTGTCATTCACTGAATACACCCTAAATTTTGGTGACTGCTGTCCAGGTGACCGGGCGCCTCCTGAACACACAGATCAACTTTTTTGATACGCAATAACTGTCACGATTTGTGCGGCAGCGTGACTTTGCGCATGGATTCTGTCCGACGTTGTCGCCCCATGGAAGCACGCCACGAGCAATCGCAAATACACATTCTAAGGACGCGCTTTCCTGAAGTGCATATTTCTTTCGTTTCAATTTGCTTCCGCCGGACACCGCGCACTCTTGCTTCTCACCCTTTCCAATTCAAGCACCCCGCCCCATCCGCCATACGTGTTCGGAGCCATCTTGTGCACCGGTGAACAAAAGTAGAGTTAGCATCACTGGTAAATATTGCGGTTTGGTTGGGTTCTAGGTTTGTGCGAGCTCCCTGTGTTACAGATGGCACGACCAAACGCAAACCCAAAATGTGCAAATAGCGTATTAAGAATTAAGTGCTTTCATAAGTCGTCCACTACTAATAGACATGGAGTTTGTGCCTTGCTGCTTGACCGACGGAGGTCAGCTACAGCCGCCGGCGGTGCTTCATTGGGATTCAGACTGTCAGGTGCAGTGAAACGTGTACGTGCACATGTTTCACTTAACGGCTGGCACAGCCAATCACGTCATTTCTCGCATTGATGAGCAGCGTATCACAATTGCGTACTAGTAGTATCTATCTCAATAAATTGACAAGAGCTGCTACCGCTAAAAACGATTTGTGCCGCAAAACCACATAGGAAAATTTACACCAATAAGGAAAGGTACAGCAATTTGCATTTTGACCTGCACTATATCACAAATATATCTGTTCCAATTTCTATTATGCAACAGAAAACTCTAAACAAATGAACAAAAAAAAAATTATTGCAGAAAGTTTTGTATTAATTTAGTGGTTCCAGTGTACTCTAAATTGGAAAAAAAAATTGCAGAGAGTTTTGCCTTAAAAGAATTATTGGAAATAACGAAAGGCTGAAGTTTAGTTCAAACATATTCTCTGCAAACAACACTACTCGCCATCAATTACTTTATATAATGAAACTTTACAGATATTTGTTTGTTACGTTCAGAGGTCCACCCATTCTAGAGGATGAAAGACGTTGTGGATTCATCCTTTTGTAGTGGTACGGGAGACAATTTTTCGGGTTCATCTTCAATGATGGCTTCGTTCAGCATGTCCCAGAGACCTCTGTTTATCCATGTGACAGGCTATCCGCAAAAGAGTGTGATGTATTCAACCTCTGTAGAACATATCGCAACTACCACCTGCTGCTTTTTAGTCGAAAGAAGTGTTCCATCGTTTACTTTTTCCAGTAAACCGGTCATAGATTTCAAGATATTTTTACATCAACCCCCTTTTGCACCATCATAGGCTTCCCTTGATGCGTCCGTAATTGATGAGAAGTACAGGCAAAATTTGTGTGTACATTTCAGGTACCTTAACACAGTTTTTGCAAGTTCATTAGGAACCATTCCGGTACCGTGCACTTTTCTTAGTATCATTGAAGCTGCGAACATGATTTGAGGCTTTAACGTCACACCAAAACAAATCCATCAAAACCCCTAATATGTTCCTGTAGTGGGCGTGAACCATGGTTGAAAGACCTTCTTCCTCTCTCGTGCGGGCAGAGGTCTTTTCAGGATTTCAATTTTCTAAGCTATGCTCATCTAATGTTTTCATACCTTATCGTTCTTGTGATACCCAAATGCCGCTCGTGTTCCTTCCATTTTCCATTTCAGTAAAGAACTTTACTTCACCAGGGAACTTCACACCAAACCGTTTCCTAATCTCTTCCTTAAAGTACTTCAAGAGAGCTCTCTAGTCCGACGAGAGTTTACTGCAAACCACGCGAGTGGATACGCACTCAAGGGGCTAAGCCTGGCTCTCAATTGAAGTATCCCAGCGAGTGAGCCCTTCCATGGAATGGATACTAGCTGGGCGTAACTCCGGGCGATTCCTTCTTGCCTTACAGACGGTGGTAAGGTTTGGGGCCTGAGAGAGTAAGGAAACATATCCGTAACATCGGGTCAATCACCAAGAACAATACGAATACACACAAGGGATAATGATTTTCCCTAATAATGGGCCAACTCTGCATACACAGGTCTGAATAAGAATCCATACCAACGGAGAAAACAATGATAGGTGTATACAAGGAACAACAGTAAAAACGGTACCGTATACAACGGGAAGAACTCCTCGGTTTTCAAGAGGGATAAATTGTCCGGGATTGACGGTGGGACTATACAGAATTGTAGTCATACCTGCCCCTCAGCGGAACTCAAGTTAGAACCAGACTCTCTTGGTTCCTTTACTCCGTGTGTTCGCGGCATAGGCCACGACTTATGTATGGTCACTAGAAATACACGATATTCTATCTGTTCGGGTACGGCGGCCGCTACTTCCCACGTGTCTTATCTGGCATGTTTTGGCACTTAAGCCTTCCTTCTCAGTAGCACAACTTCGCCTGTTCAACAAACTGCACCCTTTGCAGGGCAACTTCTGAAGTACGGCGCTAGCCACATTCCTACTCATAAATAAGTCATTAGATTAGAAACCACCGTATACGAAAATGGGTTCGATCCTCTCCACTACAGTAAGCATTGAACTACGAACATCAGCACATATTTGACTACAACCACGATTATAATAACCTAATACTCGAATTGTTGATTTAAAAACGGCTGTCAGTTCTTGACTGCCGAAACTTCAGCCTTATCAGCTGAGAATCGAATAGCGATCCCCAGATGTGTCAGTCTTGTTTTGCACCTTACATCGACCCCAGTAGTAGGCAGACCTTTCTGTTTTGATATAACGAACCCGACGAATTGGTAGGCTGTTCAATGGCTAGTGGTTCGTCCAGGTCTCCGTATAAGTAAGCGTTATTTACATCCAAGTTTTCCATTATCAGACTTTGTGCATCCTCTTTCCCCAGCCCAAGTCTGATTGTTTCAAGCCGTGCTATGAGGGCGTACAAGGTTTCGGGATCATAACCCAAGTACGGCTCTTGTTTGTCTTCTTGAACCAAACATCGAGCCTTTGGCAGCACCTTCAATGGCTTACTGCTTATATGCATCGCGGTGAATGTTTATAGGAATGGCAGTGGCTACATATCAGGTTTCCGGTCCACCAGCTTCTACCTCATTCTGCTGGTTACAGCCCCGTACTCCCTATCGATTGCATCGGTCCAGTCTAGAATGCTGCATGCTTCGCTAAAGGTCTTTGAACCCTGAGGCCTTGTTCCTCATTGTTATACGTGGTCTTTGAAACCAAGCACTGAGCTAGAGATGTGTCCATCTGTTCCTTGCCATTAACTCGCATTTCTCTCTTGGCTTCTTTTCTTCGAAATGATGAGAAATCAATGAGTTGATTGATTGAAGGGAGCCTGTCTTTCGTGCTCTTGAAGTCCTGTTGTCTACATTTCACTACTTTGCGAAACAAAGGAATGTAGATCCAGCACATAGTGCATAGACTTTGAATTCTGACACAGAGTATCCGGGAAATGGGCAAAGCAGAAGCTTTTTGTTGGGAACAGTTTCTGGCCTGTAGAAGAAGGCATGTGTCTTTTGTTCAAACTTCAGAAGTCACGAGACGTCTGGCTTTCCCTTGACCCATAGGGAGTAGAGGATCTCCATACCTATACATAAGTTTAGTATGCGGTTACGTATCCAATTTGCGTGGTATATTGCCTCTCCCAATAGCTCTTGTGGAAGTCATGAAGCATGCAGAAAGGTACTTGGAGTTTTCCGAAGGTATTGGATAATCTTATCTGCTGCTTCGTTCGAATGTTGGGCGTATGGTGGAGTGTACTCGAGGATGATTCCAGTTTCTGACGCATTCGTGATGAAGTTTCCAGGTCGGTTTTCTTCCGCCCTGTCAAGGCAAACGCGGTAGAGTCTTTAGCCTGGTAGTTCGTTTTCCGCGCGCGCCTTGTAGCATCTTATCGAAGAAAAGAACTGTAGTTTCTTATCCATGAGGTAGATAGTTGACCATCTGGTTTGGTGGTCAAGGGGAACTTGCATATACCTCGAGCCTTGTAATGAAGGTGAGGTCATGGGACCAGTGGGATCTGCATTCAGCAGTTCGAGGAGCGTCGTGGCCGTTGAAGATGATAGTTCCACGGCAGCACGCTTTGCCCCAGGTTCAATGCCGTCTGTCCTGCCAGTCTTTGGCGGTGATACCTGGGGAAACAATTGTATTTCGTGCCTTTGGCAGAGGTCTAAGGCTCGGAAACTGGTATAGCCAGTCCCTCTGTTGTGTCTGGTAAGTACGTCACCAGAGTCTGGGGTTTCAGTGATGAAGCACGTAGACTCTGAGTTGTTCGAGAATTCTACTCGAGCATGCTGTGCAAGGCCTGAGAGGGGAATGAGATTAGAATTGAAGGATGGCGTGTATTTTGCGGGAAAACTTAGTCCATCTCCCATTGGGAGTGTTATTGCTCGCCATCTCTCAATCCTGGACTGACGGTTGCATGTGCGAGCTATTTGGCCTCTATTGTGGTGGTACTCCTAAGTAATAATTTGTCGTTTTTGAATATATGCGCTTCACCGCAATCCAGCCATTTACTGGCTTTAATATCAAAGCAGGAAGACAAAGCCTTAGGAATTTTACGAGAATGGCCGTTGGGCGAGCTGGATGACAACTAACTGCAGATACAGGGTAGGGTAGCCTACCGAATGAAAGCTGGCCATACTGTTCCATGTGGCTTAGCTGTGTGCCAAGGCAGCTGATATTAGTGGATAATGCGAGGGCCAAAGCACTGTGGCCATAGGTTTTTTGGGTTAGGTAGTTTTATTTTATTTTTCAGGATAATCACCAGAGTTCAGAGCGCCTCGCCAGCCGTATAGCGTTGCTCGAGTGCCGCCGATCTACGAGAAGTAAAGAGAAGAACCATCGCTGTCTTCTGACCACCCTATTCACCCAGTAGGGCACCAAGGGCCTCCAATTCATCGCTACCACTCTCCCGAACTGCAGCGACTTGAGATAGCATTCGCCCATTGCACCTCGCCGCAAGTTGTTGTCAGCGTCACCAATAGATCTCACTGGGCTCTCTTCTAGTGTTTGGCTCTCTGCCAGTACCAAATCCAGTGGCGTACTCCCTTTGTCCAAACACCGTAGTATTCTACCAAAACTGGTCTCCAGACCTAGACGAATACGGTAAGATCTTCATTCCACCTCAAGGAAAGAAGATAGCAAATAAAATTTTTGGCGTTGTACTATGATTCGAAGAAACCGGCTGGAAAGCACCACGGACCATATGGATAAACAACATCCGAACCCTGGCAGCAACCGCACCTCGCGCAGTTGTTGTTATCCCATTTTCTGCCAAGTCGGACAATAATAGTGACAGCAGGAGTACTCGGAGCCACTCCGGCGGACGTGCAATAAGTGTAATAGACCCTGTGGACAATCCTGAAAGGATAACCAGGGATTAGCCATCGGTTGCTCGCCTCCGCGAGAGAATAGACCCACTCAACCTTCCGAAAGCCCCAATTATTTACGCAAGACAGCCTCAGAACGTAGCCACTACCTCTTTCACTTCACGTGTGGTTGACACTGCTGCAACTCTTCTGTGGCCACAACTGCGCTCTTGGTGTGAGATCCAAGTGGAGAAAGTCCTGAGGTATCAACTGTGTGGCATTACTGGGACGTCTTTCGACTCTCTCGGATCTACTGATACCTTAGGTAGTTCACTCAGACGTCGTAGTGGTTTCTATTTCCACGACTATCCAAGGGGAAATCACACGCCAAACAGGCATGTTTCAAAGCCATCGGTCGGTTTCTCAAAGTCTACCATTGGGTATCCATCTGCCGCCACATACCGGACCTCAAGGATCAGCTATAGAAGTAGCCACTTTCCTGGGTACAATACAGGAAGGTCCTCTAGCCCGTTTAACCACTGGCCAAGAGAGAATCCAGATTTATACGGGCCACGTGTGTGAAAAAAGAAATGGACAACACGGCGTGCCATACGCTGACGAACATTTCTAGGACGATGAAGAGCTCTCTAAAAAGGACTTCTTGAATGATGAAAACCATGGAAAGAAGAGACGCAGCCAAAGGCGTACGTCAAGGGCGAACAATCGGAAGAGGCACCACTCGTGCCCTAGAGATGACCATTCGGAATCGTTGGAGTCATCCGACACCGACACAGATGAGGCGGTTGTTCGGCGCCTCAAACCATCGGTCACGACTAATAAGCCTTTGCAGAAGGTCTTACACTGGAAAAGGTACTGAATCTTGGGTACTTCCACGCGGTAGACCTCTTCGGCTGCCTGGAAAACTGCCAGGTGGGCGAAAAGAATGCAACTGATAGTCCCGTACAAGTTCTCTAAGAAGCTTTCCATTACAGTTCTTAGGTTCTTGAGCTAGTCCCTGGCGGCTTGTGATGAGAGCGGATTCCATGAAGGACTTACGCTTTCTTGTTTCCAGTTCTTTGTAAATGCAGAAGTGCAGGTCCAAGTAGTTGCCAAGATTTCTGGCTTGATTAATCCCATCACTTCCCGAGATCGGAAGCTCCTAAGGGCCTATCCAGAGGTTGATCACTACCTGTTGGAAACGTATGCCACCGACGAGCATATAAAGGATGCCTACCGGGACATGATTAAATACTACCAGGGCTCCAATATCTCTGAAAAGGACTACGCGGACCAACTATTAAGTAAAGCCCGCATATGTGGGAATATGTTATCCAATGGACGGCTTAAGCGACAATTTATATCGAGATTACACCCAACGATATGGATTCATCTTCGAAACCACCACATTGTCCATCCAGACTTGACGTTACGTCAACTGAGGAAGTATGTCGAAGGATACGGCAAGACCTACAAAACTTCCGGATTTCCAATGAATTCGAGTCGAGCGGGGGATGCAGATACAAGGGGCTGCGCGGGACCCCTCAACAGAGGAGGAAAGACCCATATTGTGGAGTCCCCATCGGAAACGGACTCTGCTTTTGGCCATCCTAACACCACAGAAGCCGTTGTGGTGAGCTTCTCTTCAGATTCATCAGGAGCACAATCGGCCCATTCGTCGAGAATGACGACTCTTTTGGCCCCGAGGACACCCTGTTGTTCTCCCATAACCTCCAGGAAGGAAGAAAGTGCGAAACCCAACCAGGACTGTTTCATATGCCTTTCCATGACATAGCTGTGTGATTGTATTAAGTACATACCTGAGAACATTCTCAAGGGAATTGTGGCACGAAGGGAGGAGACCTAGAAGGTGTGGCAAGCCGAGGGTTACTTCCGTACGAACTTTCCCCCGAGGTCTGCTGGTAGCCCATGGAGTTCGAAGTACGCAATTCTCCTGATGACACCAGTGCGGTACGCTTAGGTCAATGTTTTTGAGGACCCAATGGATGTCGTCCAGTACGTGGACGGACAGGGCGATCCTGTGGTACTCGTGGCGCAGGAAAACGACGAGAGGGACGTATGGAGGCTTGTCATCTCTCTCAGAACTGCTGCCTGGAACCACTCGGCTTGCAGACCACTGAACATGAAGAAACAAAGAAACCAGAGGAGAATCGATGCCCGGTCTGGAGTCGGGGGGATGCTGTGGACCAATCGGCCCTCCTGGGGGACTGGGTGCGCGTCCAGAGTAAATATAAGCTTAAAGTACACAGAAGTCATAGAAGAACGTTCTGAACTTTGAGGAGTGCAGATGCAGTGAAACATTTAAGGGTCTCACACTCCATTTTTGATCACAAATACCTCCGTGTATCCTCGAAATTGACACCTGTGGCACGAAAAGCTGCAATATTTTCATTTTTTCCAATGTTGCCCAGATGGTAAATGGTATGTGGCCGCTTTCAAATAATTGCAGTGGGAGTATATTTTGAATGCAACGTGTATGGCCATCACTCCATCTGCGTACCACTCGTGCTCCTAGCAACTTCCATTTGAAAACCTCGAGTCTAGGCGAGAAACAGAGATTCTGAGACCTTCGAATGGCCTCCATTTAGCTCCCGTGCGTCATCCACAACAGCCGCGCAGGCTACAAATGCACTCCTATTATTCCAAAACTTTCATCTAGGGAACTTTGGAACTGCATTGGAATATCACCACGACGTTTATGCCGTGTTGGAAACGTTAGCAGCCCCTAGTTTAGTACATGCGAAGATCTTCACATTCGGCTGGGAAAAGAAAATAAAGGAGAAAAAGTCACCAAACGTTACAGATCCAAATCGTTGGCCCATGGACATTCGTGTAGTACTCCCACTTTATTCCTAATTGGGTCACCTGAAGGTCAGAACTTGGTTTTTAGTATGTCTATACCTGGGGGAAGAAAGAGTCCTATGAGCTTTACTGATAGATATGTAAAATCCATCTATCCTGGCCCGACATTCGTCGCTGTTCATGGAGGATCACCATTAAGAATTGTCGGCTGGCGCCTGGACCCAAGACTGCCCCTATCACGATGATCGTGTCCAACAGCATCAGATTGGCAAAGGGGATAGTCATACCACCTATGACCCAGGTGGTAGCTGCCGCGGTATGCGAGTCCTGAGGCTGGTTTTGTTTTCAGAACCATCTCAAGTAGGTAACAAAACATTTCTCCCACGTGGCCAATGCAGTGAGGAACATGGTGCGTAGCCGGACATTTGCAGTCACCATGGGCAACTTTCGTGACAAGGGGACAAGGTCACCAAAGCGCGCAGTAGTAGGGATATCTATGCCTGCTTTTGTGGCCACTATGGAGATTGAAGCGGAGGCACTGCTCCTTAATGGTGAGCTACAGGCCAGCTGGAAACCAGATGTGAGCCTGGATGAGGACTTTGAAACATATAGGGAACAATTCATTGACCTCCTGAAGGACTTCGCTGGCAAGTAGAGTGGGACATTGGGTCAGATCGATGCCATGAAGCATCCAATTGAACTTAAGGACGCGGCCAAGCCCCATATCATCACCCATATCTAACAATCCTAAAACGTCGAGAAGTGGTAGCCAAGGAGGTTGAGAAAATGAAGTCCGTAGAGGTTATTGAGCGTGCACCGTCCATCGAGCCGGAATAGGCAAGCCTCGTTTCCTTGTTCCCGAGAAGGACGGGATCTTACGGTGCAGTATGGAATAACACGATCTAAACGCAGTGAGCAAGAGGGATACTTACCCTATCCCCCGTATGGACGATTGTTTGATTTCATTTGGGGACGCGCAAGTTTTCACCACGGTGAACGCCAATTGTGGCTCTAGGCAAGTTCCGATGGACGAGAAAGCGAAGTAGTTGACCAGACTCACAACTCATGAGGGACTCTTTCGTTTCACGCTTATGTCTGTTGGTGTTATGAGTGCGCCAGCTACTTCTCGGCGGGATATGGACATCATTCTGTTCATGGTCAAATGGAAATTCGCCTTGGTTGGCATTCCTTTCAGTTTTCAATGTAAACATTCCTGGTCTGTTTACATGATGTTATCATCTTCTCCAAGTCGATTTGAAAGCACGTCGCACACTTGACGGTAGTCTTGAGGCTACGACAAGAGGCCGTGGTCATGTTGAAACTGAAGAAGTCTTTCTTCTTTCAGCCCATCGTGGAATATCTTGCCCATGAGGTTCTACCGGGAAACCGCCAAGTGGCCGAAGCTACGACTAAGGCCATATGGGAAACACGGACTCCTAGGTCCCATAGTGAATTGCGTTTCTTCTTAGGGCTCTGTAATCTCTATCTTCGGCTGGTCCCTAGCTTTGCGAAGATCACAGCACCTCGGATTGGGATGCTGAGGAGAGGGACCCCATCGGAAATTGATGAACTGACGGAAGAGCAGTACGAGTACTATCAAACCTATAAGGCCCATTGGCTAATCCACTGGTCTTGGCGCAACCCAGGACCAATAACCAGCAAATTCTGGATATGGACGCGTCTGCAACCCAGGTAAGCTCTGCTCTTGTACAAGCGAAAGAGTCCTTAAAGGATTATCGACCAATTGGCTACCGGATTAGGTCCCTGACCGAGGGTGACAGGACCCATACCACCACGATAAATGATTGTCTAGCCATTGTATACTCAGTGCTCCCCCTGCGGCCTAATTTGGAAATAATAGACTTTACCATTAGGACAGATCAGCACTGTTTTCGCTGCTTACTCAACATGACCAACAATCAGCCATGCTGGCTGGATGGAGACCGCGGCCAAAGGAATTTAATTACGAAGAGACTTATAGGCCAGGACTTAAACAAAAGGTCTGAAATGCTCGTCACGTATCTTGAACCATGGTACGGACTAGAGTCCACTGGCCTAACAACCAAGAGCACGGGCCAGGATCTCGTCGATAGTTGGCCAAAATTAGGTCAGAAACATCCACAAATTATGGGCCATACCTAGGATAAAGTATGGACAAGAAGCTGCCACTATCGTTTGGCCAAACGTGGCCAACTAAAGTAGGCCAAGAGTGGACCAAAGTATAGTCCTATGCTAATCCAAACTGTTGAAACCGTACTGTAGAGAACATGACCAATGTATGTTTCAATTATAGTCCTTGTCCTTTGTCCGAAATGGTATGGGTTTAGGCCAAACAATGCGCGCACAACTAGCGTTCCATTAGGCCCAAATGCATTCCTTTATTTCCCCGTAAGCTTTCTCTTAATAATCGTGTCTTAGTAATCCAAAGCTGGCCGGAAGCAGATACGAATACGTTCCAACTAGTTCCAAGTTCATTGATTCGATCGTAATACAAGATTAGTTCAGGAAGTGGGTTTTATGTGGCCCAGTACATTACTCCAGAACAAGTGCAAGAACTCATCTAATTGTATCTAAAAGGCCGCATAGTACAGGTTCTAGATGGGACCCAGCAACGCCCTAATTGTGGTTTTAATACAGGCATTAGTAGTACTTTAAAAGTCACAAGAATACCTAGAGCAGTACCAAAGCAGGATTGTGCTCAGAAGTATGAGGCCTACAATATTCTGGTTCTCCGAACGTATAAAAGAAACGGAAAGCACATTCGTATTGAGAGCAGCTACACCCGGGTGTGCAAACGTTTCGTGCTGTTCTCCGTCCATGTGACACTTCAAGGTTGCAGAAGCTAGTATCGGACCTACAGTCGACTCAAAATCGTTCCCTGGTAAACTTCAGTGGGCCATATGCATTCTGGCCTAGGCGTCGTGACTTTTCTGGCGGTATAAACGAGATGAAGAGCCATTTTTCTTCGTTTTTAGTCCTTTGCGGCGATGAAGCCCCTCTTCATGGTTTGCCTTCGGTTTCGCAGCAATTTCAGCGCTGGGGTCAGTATCATCGTTCCTACGATGACTAGAAGGGGCTGAAGTCTTGTGCTTAATACTGCGCCCACGATTCTAACAAGGCATCTATGCTTGGCATATATGATGCTTATTGGTATTATCAGCAGAACTATCAGATTCCTCTTCGTTGTCACTGGCTCGTGCACCATTCGTACACTTCGTGGCCAACGTCGGCATCCTCACTTCTTCGTCTAGATTTCAGGAGTCCTATTGAAACCCATAACTCTCCACACTGCTCTCTGTACTCTAGCGGAATAATGTACCGTTCTTATCCAATTTTGTTTCTGTAAGGGATTGACAAACTTTGCCAGTAAGAGTATGTTTTGTATGAACGAACCTCCCATATTTCGTTTGCCTTTTCTTTTCCTTTCTACTTCGTGGTCCAACTCTTGTGCCTCTCTCTGGCTACCGTACTCACTGTGCAAAGAAGTGTTGACGTTGATGTTAGGTTTATTTCCTTACGTGTTTCATTCCGGATGTTGAATGTTTCCGGCTGAGCCATGGGTCCCGTGACACTGGTAACCGCTGAGTCGTTGGATCTGGTTCTCTGTGAATTCTTCAGAGCCTCCACAGCATCCTTCCTATCCCGTTACATAGCTTTTTCTTATGAACTCATTGACCACCAATAGTTCTGCACCATGCTAAATACGATGAAGGACGTCTATGAACATCAAAAAAGGCCGAAAAACGGCCGAAATGTGACCGAGATGTGGCAGTTTAAGTTCAAAATTTAGGAGAACGTGTATCTGGTGAAGAGAAATAAGTTCTGTTCAGCTTCATGGCCATACTTCGGGCATATATCGGCCACAATTCGGCCACATCGTTTAAAACCAAACTTATTTATGTTCCTGAGATAAAAATTATCCCAAATTTTGGACTTAGTCACATGTCGGCCACTTTTCGTCCATTTTCAAGTTTCGGAAGAGGACTAGATAACCTCTCGCTTCAGATGGGGACGCTAGCCCGCATATTTGATTTTGATCGAACTGATAGTCCTCTCGCTGCACTTGAGTGCATCCTTTTCTATAGAAACTGGAGAATAAGATCTTTGGTTGAGTTCGCTATCTCTAGATAGACAGGTTAACCGACGGTTTGAACAGGTGTGTCTGAAATTTGTTCTAGATAGAGCCAATTAAAGATATTAGCAATAGTCACCTGCTCGTTTTGTTGTTCAGCCTACGGCAAAGCAGGCTGCTGCGACGCCTGTGAGGGAGCAGGAGTGATCTTATCCTCTTCCACTTCCATCGGGACGGGCATCTGTTTCTCGTATTGTTCAGCTTGTGGCAGAGCAGGCTGCTGTGGCGGTAGTGGCTGTGAGGGAGCAGGAGTGACCTCCTTCTGTTCCACTTCCATCGCAACGGGCATCTGTTTTGCAGGCATCGGTGGGAGAGGGGAGGTCAGAGACGGAGAAATGTGACTCGGAATTCCTCTCACAAACTTCAGACATACAGGTATTGGCCACGAAGTTGGTAGAAGTGTGGCAACGGCCCCACTGGCTTCAGCGGCGCTTGTGCTATCTGCAGCTTCAACCGACGTAGGCGCACGAGTAAATTCGTATTCTTCCACGGCTTGAACAACTGGTCCTTGAACGTGCGCTCCGCTCTCATTCACCCCCACCTCATGTGGAGCTGTTGGAGCTGCTACTCGGCAAGGTCTTCCAGCTCCTGCGTGTGCTCAACCGCTGTCGACGCGACGACCACCAGCGTCTAGCCTTGCACCCCCTGCATTCAACCTAGCCCTTCCAGAATTGTATCTGGCACCTACTGAGTTCGTTTGAGGTCCACCAGAGCCCGTAAGTGGACCGCCTTGCGTCATTATCATTCACAAAAATGAGAAACAATAATTCTACTTTTCTAAACCGGATAAAAAATTTGCCAGAGTTGCAGAATATCTTTCTGAAAAACAGTGCTTGCAGGTTCTTGCTTTGCACCCACTGGGCCTAGTTGCATGAGCAATAAAAAAATTGCCACTAGACTTCTATTTACCCGATGCAGTCGTGCGCAGCACAGGGACTCTCGACACACTCCTGTTGGATTATGACGGGCGGAGTGTGCCAAGCCAGATTTCATGCCGTTTGATGTTTAACCCGCGTCCAGTTGAAAGGATTGGTCTGTCTTTACTCACACACCAAAGTGTGCTTTCAGGCCCTGAGAGGTACGACACGGCGGCTGCCCCGGATCTTACAGAGCAATCTGGTATTATGTCCGGGAAACCCTCAGACTTCCTGGATCGCCTTCAAACGACCAGTATACCTCAGAAGAGCAGCTGAAGTTTTCCAGATCCGTGGTACTCAGTGGGTTCCTCTTGTGGCAACCTGCATACGAGCTAGGCCTTTCCTTGATCCCAGGCCAGCAACAGTGCCCTAAGTAGCAAAAGGTTACGACACTGCGCTATTGATAAAGCCTGAAATGGGAGGTGAAAACAGTGGTTAGGGTCAGCACGCAAGTTGCTTTTGGCACAGCGCCAGTGCAGTATAGACGTCTATTGCAGGCATTCCTGCAATGCAATATCTGCATACACTGCACTGGCACAGCGCATTCTGCCACGTGCCGCAATGAATAGCTGGGTTTTGCTGCTGAGTGGCTGGTAATACAATTTGATTGTATTGCGAGCCATTCAGCAGTTATTGCATACTCAACATGTAGCAGCAGCTAATAAACTGAAGGCTTTGCTCTTGCTGCTGCTGCTCAATTTTGTGACCGGAAGGGAGGCATTGAGCCAAATGGGCGTTTTGCATGCGATTACGGTGGCGTGCAAAGGGGATAGATGGCGCAACGCCTCAAATCATTCAACAACACCCCTTTCATACGCAAAAAATGCTTAAGAGGGGAGAGATTAAGGGAGATCCTCATCGTCAGAACCCTTACGGCCATTTCCGCCGCGCTTTGCAATGTACTGTAGCGTTTCACGAAAATCATGCATAGCACCCTTGTACCCCTTCCAGGACCCTCTGCGGAACTCCCGGGGTCCACGGGAGGGCGTGAACGGAATGAGGTGTATAGAGGGGAAGAGAGGGATGATGGGCAGTCCGATGTCTCTCCCATTGATTCATGGGAAAATGTTGGAGTCTTCTTCGGCAGTTTCGATGGCCCACGTCTGCAAAGCATGGGGATAGGGTTCGAAGGATGACGACATGAAGTGACGGCATGAGGCAAGAGAGAATGAAAGACCAAGAAAGATTGACAAATACCAGCCTGAAATAGAAAACGCAGCGAGTGGGGCATGACAACGAAGGCTTCTCATCTTGGGACGTGTCGCCCTCATTCTGTGGCAGTTTCTGAATGACACCAGTGCTATTTATGTGACGCTAGTCTTTAGAAATTGCAACGGAAGTGCCAAAAACAGGATGCACGAGCGCCCAAGTGCAAGAGGACCATATCGTGAAGAATACTATTGATGGGAGGATAAGCGCTTATCGTGTCTAGGTCTAGTGCGCGAATTTGTTAGGTAACTAGGGCTTCCTTCCAAGCTTGCAGGACATGCAACTATGCGTCAGTAAATAGTATTCGCTGGAAACTTCGTCTATAGAAGGAGCCGGAAGCTTGCTTCTCCTCCATCCCCGGCCACTACAGCCCCCAGCTCTACGCCAGCCGTCAACTTCTTTTGTCAGCTATCAGTCGTAGGCTGTAGAGTCCATCCCTTGATCTGGAGCTCTCTGATCTCACAGCTACTGCGAGCCTTGGTCCTGGCTTCTGAAACCCACCTCGTTCATCTTTTCTGGGATGGGTTTGTGGCTGTTCGATATCTTGTCGCCTTCCGCCGTTTGCCTGGGATCAGGCGATCTAGGCTTGGTGGTGTCACTCGTTTGTTCTGTCGTCTGCAACCAATTTCAACTAAGCAGAGGACTTACTATTCGTTTATTTCTGCTTGTATTAGTTATGTTGCACTTCAAGTACACTCCACAAAATTCAGAAATGTCTTCTACGAGCCACATAGGCCAGTAAGCTCATCACGAGACTTCATACCGAGCATCCCTAGAAGAACTTCATGTAATAATGGAAGTGCATTCTGAAAGTGGATTGCTGCTGTGTATAACGCACGAAACCTAAGGGGATACCATCCGAAGGTATAGGGATCTTTGCTTCTGGCCTACATTCGAGGTGTCGAATTTGAAGGTATAAGAAGAGCGGGTGGTACACCGATAAAACTCTGGCCAAAAAAGTTGCAATCAATTTACAATATCACTGCAATGTTGTGAAAACGGGCATACTGCACTTTCAATCCACGGGACATCAGAAACATGAAGTTTTTAGAATCATTTGTGCCATAGATGTCCATGTGGAGGATAGAGGGAGTCTTGTGGCAACGAAAATGGATTGTGAGCGTCTTGAATAGTGCACTCCAACTAGACTCCTCAACTGGCCTAAATGTCTTCGAGGAAGGTATCTCTCCCATCATGAATTTTATAAACAGCTCAAAAACTCGATCCATTGGGAGGATGCTGGATTAACGTTTGTAAAAGGAAAAGCTTACATGGTTTGTCCTACAAATCAAACACTGTACAGTTGCTCTACCAAAGAAACCAGCAATTACCTCCAGCTCGTTACGGTAGACACAAGCACAAAGTCCAGTATGAGCGTGTGTTTCAAAGTTGGAAAGAAGGGACATATGGTCAGACACTTTTGCCATCCCAAACGATTTCCCACCTATAGCAGCCCGCAAGGTCTACATGTACAAGAAGTCCATATATCCAAGTTAGAATCATGCACTGAAACAGGTTTTGTACGAAAGCTGGGAAAATGTAGATACACCTTATATGCCTTACAGAAATTTTTGCAAGAAGAAGACTGCCTTTGCCTTTGGGGGACGGAATGCATGTTTGCTCTACACATGGAAGGCATTCGGACAACATGTGGGCTGTTCAAAATTTTCGTTTCTACGAAGTGTCACATGGGAAGAAGGTACACGGAGCGCGGACAATATAAAAATGAAGTGAGGAGGATAGAATTTGCATTCAAATTACACTCTGAATTCAGTTGGTCGAAAGCAACCAAACCCAAACTACGATTTGGGCGACATCCAAAAAATGGATAATGTAAATTTTCGTGCCAGAGGTGTCACTTCCAATTACGCAGAGATTTCTGCCTGAGATGATACAGAGCGCGAGATCTTTGAATGTTGCAATCCAATTGCGCTCGTAAGCGTGCAAAATGGTCTTCTAAGGCATGGAAGATACGTACAAGTTCTTCGAATTAGCTGGGGATTTGATGGATACTATCAACTTAGATACCAATAAGAACGAAATTGAAAACACTTGATGAAGCAAACGCATTTTTTATGAGCTTCATGCTGACGCATCGTCATCGAGGCTGGTTTTCGAAGCGGAATTCTCTTTAGAGTCGGTTTCTCAATACAAACAGAATCGTTCCAAAAGGCACAGTTCATAACGTCCAGAAACAGTTCAGACGACTTTCTATTTGTTTGCAAGTATCAGGGAGTGACATGCACCGTCACAGTTCTCATACATTATATGGTAGATGTCACAAAAAAAATTTTTGGTAAAGCTGATGCTAACGCTTACTGCAAATACTGCGAAAGAAAACCACCGAAAACAAAGTGTTGCTCCAGAACGAGAAACTCAAATTTTAAGATCATTGCTCAGAATCCAATACGCATTTGTGCCCCGGCTACACGAGTTCTAAAGCTTTGCTGAGACATCATAGATTTTGATGAACCCCTCTTCTGCTTGATTTGCATTTTTTAGTTCGGAAACAGCTGTACGTGGACAACAACGACCACGGATTGGTATATACGCACAGATGGACTATGTCAGTAGCTCGTAAGAAGGTCGACTTTGGGTCGAGTGGAAACAGGTATACTAATCAGTTCACAAAAACAGAAGTACTTAAAATGCACCTTCTCTTCTATAACACACCGTTTGAATAGCTTTGCTACTTACTGAAACGTGCAAAAGCCCGTGAAGCAGTCAAAGGAACTAAGAACTTTCTTGGCCACATAACAAAGACATGTCAGATGTTTCAACGATACATTGCAATAACCTAACGTTATGAAGTGTTTTTCTCACAAGAAGGGGTTTCAAATAAGAATCTGGCCAGTCCACGGTTCTTTGTTTACGAGAGACCAGCGTTAGAAGATGTCCGTTTACAAGACCATTACAGAGAACCTCAATTCTTAAAAGAAAAGTGAAATCATTGGTTGCATTTTGGAACGCATTTACGGAGTGCTGTGATACGGTTTACACAGGGTATCCAGCCTCAATACTTTCCGACTAAGATTCGGTATTCACTTCAAAGAAATCGGAAAGTCTGATCACTGAACTTGGAATTGACTTCACTTTATTCAGAGTCGAAAGTCTAAATTATATTGGAGTATGAGAATGTTATCCTAACCTTGTTCGTCGAGTTCTTTATAAAACTCAGTTCGATGCTAACACTAAGGACTATAAATTGATCTATTTTGCGTGTAAGAGGCCCAGGTCCCGCCGTTCTCATTTTTAGAATTTTTTTGCTTGTACACATACGAAAATTCCGGATCAAAAATATCATATGCAAGCTCTTTTGAAAAAGTGGTCTGAAATCGAAATCATTGCGAACTAAACTCGACTGCTGTGACCTCTTGAGTGAAGACTAACAAATTCAGTTCGGTACGAGATTACGCCCCGACTGCCAGTTCTGATCTATCGAGAAAAAGAACGGCCGCTATGGCTTGGTCTTTTTACGGTCTCCAAGATTTGTAGCAAGCACCTGCTTGTTGAAAGGGAGAAGGGCGACGTTCAACATGGTGTTTCACAAGCGGTAAAATTTGTTTTTGATTGGCAAATTATGCGCCAAACCCTAAAACGCATGACATACCGAACAACTTTGAGGCCCTGCGCAATTGTATGCTTTTCGGTTTGGACAACAACCATCTCAAATCAGATAGTATTGAGTTTCATGAGATTAACTCACTTCATGTAGAAGGATCCAACCAACTATACATAACCGCTGTTCTGGCTCACAAGAGCTCGTCAAAGAAACTTTGAGAAGTTTCCGAATGTTAACAACAAGAAACTAGAAGTAATTTTGAAGAAAGGAATGTGGAAATTTGTTTCGAGAGCCAATCTCTCCAAAAAGGGGATTGTCGTACGATCATGCTTTCTGTTTGCATTAAAAAGCTCTAAAACTAAAGAAGGACTTCACAAAGAAAGATTGGTATCTCTAGTTTTTTCTGACAAAGACTAAAACTACTTAATTCATAAGACGGCATGTGTTGGAAACAATAAAATCAAAATTACTATGTCAATTGCTGCAACTCAAAACTGGACGAAATGGAGGCGTGATGTAGCCGAAGCATACGTAACAGGAAACCAGAATCGTGCACTTACCGTCTACAGCAAACCGACACCCGACATGAATGTATCAAGGGATTACGTCGTTCTTCTCATAGAACGACTTTATGAAATACATGATACAAAAGAATGTTGTATAATG
The DNA here is from genome assembly GCA_003194525.1 of Gracilariopsis chorda. NCBI lineage: Eukaryota > Rhodophyta > Florideophyceae > Gracilariales > Gracilariaceae > Gracilariopsis > Gracilariopsis chorda. The sequence continues at coordinate 24,890 of NBIV01000170.1, forward strand.
TTTGTATTACAGAGTGAAAACGTAGGTAATACTATTTCTGAGTGGAGTACCATGTGACGCTTTGACTACTGCCGACGTAAATCTGAGTCCCTACCTCCACGTTGGTGTCGGCGGGGCAGCGAAAGCTGTACAAAAAGGTAAGTAGAGAAGGCTTGACCTCTCTAGTCAAAGGGCCAGGATGCAAGTGCGTTCCGTGTATGGATCCCGGCAACGGTGAACCTGCAGTGCACCCGCCTAGGCTAAGGCGGATGTTGGATGGGCTTTCTTTCTTTCAATTGGAGTCTCAGCAATCAGGGGAGCCTCAAGGCATAGTTTCGAAGAAATATCTAAAGATAAAAGCTCCAGCGGTGGCGGTCCTCACCTGTTGAGGAGGATCGCGCTATAGGGATAGGCAGTAGACCTAGAAACAGCATGTGGCGGTCCTTAATTATGACGTCAGCGGATCTCCCTGTGAGCCGCCGCTGTCTAGGTTTGGCGCGATGCGTGCCTCTGGTCCATCAAATCGCCGTACTGGCGTGGCCTAAAAAGTGTCTTTAATCAGTGACTTTGGTGACACTAGAACGGCAAGAATACAAGAGAGAGTTAGAGAGAGGGTCAGCAGGCGTTGGTGCAGCGTCTGTGCTGGCTTCTCTAACGGAGCTGGTGTAGGTAACATGGCATTGTCGTGCAATTACCGAGCAGTAGTAACTGAGGCGTGGTCGAGCTTGTCTCAGGGACCTGCCAGGTATGAGGCCTGGCAAATGCTCCAAGGGAGCTCCGGGTGACGGCTGGCCTTATTTAAGGCAGCGCGCAGTCTGGAGCAGCCCTCCTAAGAAGCGGAAACCTGTGCCACGGGATAAAGCGGCCGTCAGAGTGGTCTGGGTTAGCCGCTCGACGATTTTAGGGACCTGCTACCACAAAAACACCGACCGTTTGTTCGCAAATGTGTGCTCGACTCAAAGGCAGTCGCAGACAAGCCCTGGAATTATTGAGGGCAGAGTTTGGCCAGCAGGCGGCCAAATAGCTTGGCGAGCGTAAGCAGAGCAAAATCGCGTTGCTTAACGCTTTTCGGAAGGAGATTGATGGGATCCTTGAAAGGGGCGACGTTGATTTTATCCTGCCGCAAATGAAGGACGGGACGTATAACCTAGTAGAAAAGGAGAAGAGCCCTGAAAAACGAAGAGCTGCGGGCAAAACTGAAGAGGAATCCTCTTCGGAGAGCGGTAGTGACGACGCAAGCGAGGGGTAGCACCCCCGACGCCACTTTATCGTGAAGACACTGACCTGGAGTCAGTAATGCAGGCTCTAAAGAAGATGCAACGCGACCCTGAACAGGACCGCGATGAACTACGCAAGGAGCATACCTCTCTTCGGAAAGAGCTTCAGAAGTTGGAATCCAAGAAGACTAGCAGAGAGAAGGATTTGTTGGAAGTTCTGAATCGAGCCAGGGGCGGAGAGGTTGAACGGAACGACGACCTTGAGACAAGTGAAACTTCGGACTCCGACGACTCTTCGAGCGCAAAACCTTCTGCGTCGACTTCCAAAAGTCTAGTAAATGATTATTTAAGAAGTTGGCGCGCCAGCCATTCCCGGATCAGGCAGTTCTAATGGACTCTCTGGAAGGAGAGAACAAGTTGAGAAAGGCTTTGAACAATTACCCGACAGTCTCTGCTTGGACTGAAGCTCGGCATTTGTGTGGAAATGGAAATAAGCGCGAAGCGGCCACACTATCAAAATCATCGACTGCATCATTAGTTCTCTGGGTGTTATACGCGCGACGGACGAAACTGCGGTTGAGCTTGGCATCGGCATCTGGCAGCTGTAGTAATGGCGAACAGAACCAGGGCCTGGTCTGCGGCGCGTGAATTGGAGGAAGAGCAGGATGACTTGGTGAGCGAAACTCACCGACGACGTATGCTTAGGTCTGCTAAATTGAGAAAAGAACTCTCGACTTCGACGAAAAAGGATAATTCTGCTCTGTCGGAAGACAGGAAGACGGCTTGAGGCTACTTTAGAAGAAAGAAAACAACATATAGTGCACTGAAGTACGATGGACGAGCGGGATATGCCACCCCTACAATGTGTAGTTGGTGATGCAACGAGGCACCCAGAGTGTGCAAGTAAGCGACATAATAATCGTCTTAGGAAACGGAGACTGTTTGAAGACATCATGCACGAGCTGATAGGTGGGCTGAATGGCCTGAATTCCGGGCATTTCTTCTCATATCATCCGAGGTCAGGAGAGAGAAATGCAGTTCAATGGCTGGCGACCAACATCTTGCAAAACATCGGAGCGGAATCCTTCCGCCGAAGCTATTTCGATGCGGTGTTTTCTGTAGAGGAAGAGGACGTTACTTTTGGATATGCCCCCCCACAAATAGGTGTGGTTGGACCTGGAGCCAGTTTCCTTGCCAGTTGATGGTCTGGCAGCCTCGCCCGATATTCTTGCACTACTACCAGAACACATCCAGGAAACGTATGCTGCAGGGGGTGGAATACTGAAGCCCGCGTGTGAGCGCGAGCCAATGGAATCGCCTTTTTGCGGCATTGGATATGAAGATTACGGAACGTTGGTCTTAAAACTGCGAAAGGCCGGACTTGTCCGACTGACTAAGAAACAACCGAAGGTTATTAATGGAATTTTTGCGGTACCAAAGAGTGATAAGGGAAGCCAGAGGCTGATTCTCGACGCGCGGAACGCGAATAAAGACTTTATAGCGCCTGGTGAGATTGATCTACCGAATCCAGGACGCTTTGCACGTTTGTGGATGCCGCTGGGGCGTAATCTATATGTGGATAAATCGGATATGGACAATTAGTTTCATCGAAGATACCAGCCCCTATTTCGTTTTACCTCAGATAGAAAAGTGTAACAAGTAGCTATACCCTGTTATGTGTTCCATGCCCATGGGGCGGCACACTCTGTATTCGTGGCACAGGCCATTCATGGGGAGCTGCTCGAGTCTGCCGGCCTATCGTTGAGAGGCTGGATAACGGGAACTATCGATGTTTCGGAACTGAGCTATGGAGCCTTTGCTGATGATTACTTCTCCCTTGGCACGAATATGGAAAAAGTGACTATGGATCTGAAAGTGGTTATACGGGAATCCGAGCGATGCGGGCTACCGTCCCAACCACGGAAAGTTTCGTGGCCAGGAACGGTATCCTGCACTGAAGTTCTGCGAATCGAAGTTCGCGAAAATGGGTTGCTCTTGCCGAAAACGATAAGCATGCGATGCCTTATATCGCGGACGGTAAGCTTCGTGAATCGAAGAAGCTGGAAAGTGCATGAGCTGCAGTTTCTGTTGGGAGAGTGGGCGTGGTTCCTTCTCTTGCGTCGACCCCTCTTTTCGGTGCTGCAAAGCGTGTACCAGTAGAGAAAATCTGGCTCCTGTACAGTCCAACCCACCATGATTGCCAGAGAGGAACTCTTACTTCTGGTCGAGCTATCTGGGTTGAAACGCACTTGCATCAACACGCCCTTTTGTATCTATGCCCTGTGCACGGATGCGAGTCTTTATAGTGGAGGAGTGGTATATAATCCGTGTGAAGATGTGCTACACGTGTTTTCGCAATCAGCGGATCTTCAATTGCAATGGGTATCAATCAACAATGGAAGCTCGCATCAGGCACTGTTGGCGCAAAATAATGCCGATTCATCTTCTCGAAGGCGAGGCTTTGATTCTTGGACTACGATGGCTGCTTCGGCAACAGAAAAAATCATGGGACGCGGGTAATTGTTTTTCTCGACAATCGGGCTCTAATTTGTGCTCTCCGTGAAGGACGTAGCAGCGTAGCTAGTTTCAATCGAGTTGTCGGCGCACAGCATCTTTACTACTGGGGGGCAACTTGTACGTGGATTGTCTCTATATCCCAAGCGATGCCAATCGGGCGGACAGACCCTGACGATTTGTATGTACTTGCCCACAAAGGAGTAAAACAGTCCATGCTGCGCAATCATAACAGCCACGTGCAACAATTTTTGACGTGATTGGAAACTTCAAGCGAGTCAAAACGGCGGTTTACCACTGCTGGAGACGTCGATCGGGTATTCACACGTTACTGTGTGCATCGCTACAACGAAAATCATGATCTGAAGTATTCGGGGGCCACTCAGGCGAAGGCTGCGTTGGAGTTTTATATGCCGCAACTACAGTGATAATTCACGCTTTCTGCGCTAAGCTTGCGCAAATGGGGTCTCATTAAGTCTATCTCACATCACGGAGTATGCCCGGAAATTATGGTGGACGCAATACCATATGAAATGCTTATACATGGCCAAGCAGACGTTGGAATTGGACATGTACTGCGTTTTTAAGTGTACCTTAGATTAGGAGACTTATTACAGCTGAAAGTTGGCGATGTCGTATTTTTGGATTCCTTAAGCCGACGGACACATTATGAAATGATGAACATAACGATGGGAAAACGGGGACAAAACGAAGCAGTGACCAATCGAATTTATCTTGCGGCAAGGCCTTTATACAAATTGGTCGAGCGCCGAAAAATGAGCTGACGCCCCAAATGTTGCGATTTGGAGGCAAAACCACAGAAAAGTTGTATCGACGGCTCAACGATCAGAATATCAAATGCAAAGGACAGTGGCAAAGTGACAAAAAGTTCAAGCTTTACATACAATCTCAAAAGCTTCCATTGAACCTGAAAGCCCTCACACTTCAACAACTCAATCGGTTTTAAGCAGTAGCTACCAACATAATATCGCGTTTCAACGTTCCGCTGGCAAATTGGGCTCGGAGTTTGGAGGATCTTCAAGTCTCGTCATGTTTCCACCATGGAAACTGAAATTTGGAAGAATTTGTGCTTAGGGGAATCTGGAAGTAGTAATAGCAGTACATCAATGGTCGAGGCCCGTCCATGTGTAGAAGTTATGCCATAGATAGGGTCGGAAGTATAAATTTGTGAAGGAGGTGCATGGGTTCGGGGAAAAGCAGGAAGAATGGTTCAAGTTCATTGATGGATGGAGGCAATTGCTGATGTTTTGTGCGATTTTCTGAATATCTTAGCTTTGTACTAAAGTCAAATTTTGTTGTCAAAAACTATCATGTGCAAACCGTGTCTTTAGTTGCCTTAGAAAATGGCATGTAGCCTAAGTCCTGAACGAACGTAGTGAGCTGACGAAGGTCTTCCACTAAGAACTGAAATTTAGGAGTTGCCTAATGGAGGATATATGAGGTACAGAACCATAAGCTCTGGTACACTAGTAGAGAGAACATATCACGTCCACTGAGTCTCAGGAGATTCGTAATGTTTCTAAGAAAAATGGTTGGTGACAAAAGCTTAGTAAGACGACGGCAGAGTAGGAGTTAGGTTGCTTTCGGAGCAATGACGAAATTTAAATCGCGAAGGTCTAGAGAAAGTAGAAGCGCTTCGCTCTTGTCATGAAATCGACAGCGGCGTCTGACCTGCCAGGTCGTCTGCCGCACTGATATCTTGTGGGTTGACTGGACTCCATACTAATTACGGACGGTGGCAAATACAATCAGAGCACAGTATTAAGCACAATTGCCCGGAGTCCGCCTCTCTCTCTCTTGGCCCTCTCCTCTCGTTTACTCTGAGCTTCATCGCTCCTTTTATAACACTCGCACGCGGCCGTTCTCCCTCCGGGTATATCTTTCTGTTCCGACCTTTCATGTATGTCAGCTATCGCGATGCGCTGCGATCAATTCCGGCGCGTGCCTTTGTTTAATTACAAAGTCCAATATCAATTCGACACTTATACGTCTCATCACACTCCCCTGAGTTGACCTGATCAATGGTTAACTCGCACACAGACTATCTTTATCAGCTGTGCTCGTAACCTCAACACGTATACAAATACGTCATGCAGTTGTTATACCCAACGTTTACTGTTGACTTCTTTTGCTGGATCGTTATCGGACTTCCAAATGCCGGTGCAGCAAAGGCGATCAATTTTTCTCTGGATGTCGTAGTTCCTCTTTGTTAAACCGTCTGCAAGGTTAGGATTACCCTGTATCCACATGAGCTTATCAAGCTCTCCAGCTTCGAAACTGTTGCAAATGTGTTGTACGGTAGGTCTCAGTCGGTACTCGTGTCCCTCATGCAATGTTGTTATCGTGTCCCATAATGCCTTCGAATCCACCACAATCTCATGTGTTATGAAACAGGTGCTGAACATAGAGCGTAATGCGTTCTTGATGTAGTATCCACGATCATCTGCAAAAGCGCATGCTAGAACTTCTGCACCATATGCAGAGTAAGAAATCCGTTTCTGTTTGTGGCTTGACCAGTCGATGGTGTGGAATATGTTTCTGCTGGCTGTTGTAACTTTAATTCCTTGCAGCATTCCGGATTGTCCATAGTCTCGTTCTTTTCCTGCATGTGAAGCATCCGAGAAGGTGACGATAGCTGCGCATCGGATTTCCAAAGGTCTTATGAAACGAAGAATGGGGCTCATGCGGAGTAATTCGTTGACTGATACGTTCGCATCGACAAAGTCCTGCACTTTCAGGTTGGATATTCGTTGTTGCATCAGCGATGCAATGAGCGAAGCTTGTGGCATAACTGCGTTCCAAAAGTACAGCAGAGTTCCTGCTAGCGATCTGAAAGTTCTTTTCTCGACTTCTGTTACCTGTGAGAGAGCCTGCTTGCGCCTTGTCCGATCAAGGTGAATGAGCTTGATTCTCTTCATATACCTATGCATTGACATAGTCACTGAGCCGTGTTCGTCCTGTTCAATCTCGCATCCGCTGAAGAGAATCTTCTGATTCACCACTGCCTTTCCGATGACGAACCTCTTGCCTATTCTTGCAATAAACCGTTGCATTTCTTCAATGCTACCTGCCATGAGAAAGTCATCGGTAAGCTTCGCGACTATCATCACGATCTTCTTGCCTTTGCGCTTGACGTACAACTGTCCTATGCCTATTATCCGTTCTAGTCCGCCGTACGTGAGCATCCATTCTTCCACGGTCTTCATCCATTGCCTTCCTGCTTCGACGATACCGTAAGGAAGTTTCGTTAGTTTCTACAATATGCCACGTATGCCATCCCATTCTCGTGGTGGACGGACGAATATGGATCTCCTTATCGGGCCGCTCTGGAGGTATGCGCCCTTAATGTCGATCGCAGCAAGTCGGAATCCGAGGAAAGTTGTGATTGAGAGAAGAAGTCTTATTATATCCAGTTGCACTGTGGCTGAGTCTTTTCTAATGTCCTCTTTTTCCTTATCTCTGTTCCCGTGCGGTACTATTCTTGCCTTCATTGCGCGTTCTCCGTCTTCGTCCGTCTTGACCTTGTAAACCACGTGGGAAGTTATGACATTTGCGTTTCGGTCTACCTCGTGCTCCGGTATTGGTGTGTATGCGTCTGCCCAGTTGGTGTCGTGTTCTTTCTGGAAGGCCTCGTCGAGGATCCATGCTGGTGCAAACGCAAGTTCTTTCCTGTTCACCTGTTTACTCCCGATGTGGTCAAATATGTTGTTTAACACTTTCTGCTTATCCGACTTTAGTTGAGTTGGTACGTTCTCCTTCTGTTCTCTTCCCTTTGCGTGCACGCCGATGTCCTTCCGTTCCGCTTCTTCGATTGAAGTCCGTGTTGAAATCATGTGGTTATTCGTCGGAAGCATATCTTTTGCTAAGCTCTCTTCCCTTCCCCCTGCTTCCGATGAATCAACTCCGTATCCAAGGGCGTCGTCGAGGGTTCCTCGCATCAGTTCGGCCGTTAGCGGGTTATCTGGTACAAGACGAATGTCTTCGTAAGCGGTTTTCATTGGCCTGCCTTGCCGTGACCTTCGGGTAACAACATAGTGATCTCTTGGATCGACGACTTCTGCTTCTGTCCAGTAAGCTGTTCCACGTGATGGTTTGATAAATACGTACACTTTTCTTCCCTGAGGTAGCATATGAGGGCTGGTAGTGATAGTTGACCGTGTCTTGAGGAGCCTGTATAGCGCCCTTATCGCTACTTGCTCTTTGTGGGCGTCGAGGATCTCCTGCCATACAACCGAGGTCGGTATACCTAGCAGCGATGGGCTGTATCCTTTCACCAGCTCAAATGAGCTCAGGATGGTTGACCCCGAGAAAATATTAGACAGAAACGTTGCTCTGGTGAGAATCGTGTGGTGGTTGTCTTGCGAGTTCTCCTTATTCAGCTTTTCGATGATCTTCTTGACCGTTTGGTTTTTCCTTTCCACTATACCCAATTTGTTGTGTCTTCTTGCTGGTCTTGGGCGATACTCAATGTTGTGGCTAACACAGAATGCTCTTAGTGCTGGTGAATTGTACTCATCATCTCCGGATAATCTTAGTGGACATCCGTGTCTGCATATCCATATGGATTCAATTTCCCGCAGGATCGTGGTTGTGGACCTATCTGTCACGATGGCTGTCTCCGAATAGCGTGTGCCGGTATCTGTGATGTGGATTATCGTTCGTTTCTCGTTATGGATATCTATGAAGAAGAAGTCGATTTGGATTTCTTGGTTGAAGTGTTCGTTCACGTGGGACAAAGATATCTTTCTCGTTCTTGCCGGCTGCCCGGATTGGGCACAAATGTCACATCCGTCGGATATGGAATCTATAGCTTGGCTTAGTGCTTCGTCGAGTATTCCTGCGCCTTGGCATATCTTTTTCACTTCTTCTGCCGGGGCATGTGTATATCGATGTATCCGTTTGGCCAGTGTTTTCATAGCCCGGTTGTGATTTGGGTTAGAACTGGTGAGGAGCATTTTCGAGATTCTGATAACGTCTGGCCGCGGGACTATAAGCAGTCTGAGTCGCTTGTCCGAACTGTTTACATCGATGTATGTTGGAAGTGTGCGTGATCCTTTATCTTCTGGTCGTTCGATGATGATCTTTTTGTGTTTGCCTCTGTTGATGGTGTCGGCGTACTGTTTTGTGTCGAGTCCAACGATTAGTGGATCGTTTCCCTCGGTCAGATCGAATGTCAGAGAAAGTGGTTTGGAGTTCTCGTCGTTGACAGTTAATGTCCATGAGCATTTCACTGGTTTGGCGTTTATGCCGTTCGGGCCCCATCCTTGGAGGTATTCTTCTCGGGGAGGGTCTAAGTCTAGCTGTATTCCGAGTATATCACATATGCGTGCTACTGTGGCAATACCTCCCGTCGATGTTGGTGCTCCTTCGTCTAGAATGGGATTAGGATCTGGTTGGAGCTCACCGATCCTACTTACTGAAAATACTGCCTATCTTCTGGTTTCGATTCTTCCTCTTTCTCCGCCGTATCTTGTGCATCGTCTGCCTTATGCTTCCTACTCCATGGTTGATCCTCTCGTCCGGAGTTCGGTCTCTTCCTGTTCAGTGGGTGCATTTCGCATTTACGATCTTTCCATTGATGATCCGGTTTATCGCATGCCCAACAATTTCCTTTCTTACGAAATGATGTTCGCTTATGGTTGAATCCGGATGAATTAAATCCTTTGCCGGCTATCATAGTCTTTGTGATCTTAATCCCGCATTCTGTATCAGCAGTTGCCTTTTTATCTGGTGGGTTGTCGACCTGTAGGTATTTTATTGCTGCCAAAGCATCCTCTAGGCGTATGAAAGATCGTTCTGATTTCTCCGTCATGACGAACTTATGTGGGTTCAGGATGTTGTTGATTGTTTCGTGACACTCTTTCACTTCAGCTACGTTGCTTTTGTCTGATGTGGCTTCTTGTACCACGCTGCTGTCTTTCTCGGATCCGTGCTTGTCGAGGTTGAGTATATTTGTTAAGATACGCTTCAATTTGTGGAGCTTCGACGCCGTTATTTGATGGTATGTATCGGATATAACTGGATTGACTCTTGCAGCTGCAATCAATGAAGATACGACGTTGTTGAATGTCACTGTTGATAGCTTCGAATTCTCTAATAGTACCATCGCCAATGTCTGGCTATCTTTTCCGTTGTCGGTGGATCCTGATAAGTTGAGATACGCCTGTGCGTGGCCATAAAACCGATCGGCATATCTGGTGAAGTTCTCATTATCTTCTCGAATGCAGTTGTGGATTGTTCTAATCATTTTCACTTTGCGCCGAACCGAGTCTGATACTGAGTCCTTGGCTACGAGGCATATGATCTTTTCCAATGCCTCGATACGTTGTTCATTGGGCGTGTTGCTGTTGCTACGTAGAAATATTTCCCCTGCATCCACAGATCGATTCACAAGTTGTTGGTATCCGTAATTCATGCAGGAGTATATTGTAAGAAAAAAGGTGTTGGCTACTCCTTTTGCTCTGTTTTCTCCTCCTTCTGCATAATCGAGGATTCTTTTTGCCCATATCCGAACACTTTGTCGCCACAGATATTTGTCAGTTGTCAATTCTAATCTCGGTGGTTCGAGAAGGTTGATGGGTGAAAAGTGCGCTGGGCCCATAACTGCGGGTTGACTGGACTCCATACTAATTACGGACGGTGGCAAATACAATCAGAGCACAGTATTAAGCACAATTGCCCGGAGTCCGCCTCTCTCTCTCTTGGCCCTCTCCTCTCGTTTACTCTGAGCTTCATCGCTCCTTTTATAACACTCGCACGCGGCCGTTCTCCCTCCGGGTATATCTTTCTGTTCCGACCTTTCATGTATGTCAGCTATCGCGATGCGCTGCGATCAATTCCGGCGCGTGCCTTTGTTTAATTACAAAGTCCAATATCAATTCGACACTTATACGTCTCATCACATATCTACTAAAGGGTTACCCAGCAACCTACACTACAGCAACAAGTCTTCTTCCATGCTACTAGACGATCACATTTTATTAGATTATGTTAGTTTAAACATCACGTGTGGATGGTCTAATTTTAAAGAACAGTATAATTTAAATATAAACTATTCACCACCAGCACTTGTTACGAAAGTATAAGTTAATGTTCATTAAATTAATGGCTATGTTTAAATAAGAAGAAAAGTTAATTGATAATTTCAAAACAGGAAACTTTATTTGATTGACTGCTACTAAAATAGTTTTGTAGTTCAGGTGCATTCGAAGTGGATACGTTGTGCTCCCAGGCCACATCGAGTAGGATTTCGCTTACCGCAGGCAGGATGGATTGGAAACGCAGCATGTGCCTATGCTTGCGGACGCACGTTACACACTCCATGTGCGCTCGATGTAGATAGATGGATGATGGTTACATTTATTCGAGGTGAGCGATCCTGAGGTGATAGCAGAGGCTGATAGGAGGATGCGGATCTGACTTGAGACTTTGAAGAATAACAGACGGATTGATGGCTGGTTGTCAGATATATGAATGGAACGGAACGAAGGCCGTTTTAGTGTGCGTGGTGAAGAATGTGGAGAATATAGTCGGGATGGGCGGGTGACTCTGATAGAAGCAAGCGGCTGGCATGGGCGACACTGCGGTTGGGCGTCGGCGCGCTCTAGGGTACATGCGTCGTCCGTCGTCGTGTGGCGGCCATCCGTGAGAGAAATGGGAATAGGCCAGCGTTCGGGTCTGCCTCCGGTACTTAAGCTGTCGAAGCAGAAGGGTCTTTCTTCAGAAACCAAGTTAGATGTCGTACGCTAGACGCGCCAGCTGTAAGCAGGAGAACACGAACATCCAGTATTTGGCTTAGAGCGCGCCGGCGGCTGTTGGCTCAAGAAAAGGATACTTATTACGGCTACCCATGTATTCCGAGGATATCTTGATAGATGAGCACAAAAGATTCGAACGGTAAACCGAACGTACAAGGGTAGCTTGGAGTTGGACAGAGGACTGAACGTTTACAATGGCGAGATCAACGCCGCCAACCAGGCTGCGACCATGCCCGCGCTCAACTTGTTCGTGCCGGGTCGCCTCTGCCTCGCCGGGGAACATTCGGATTGGGCTGCCACCTACGTCGGTCGCTCCGTCCACGTCACACCCGGCGCAGCGCTCGTTGTCGCATTGCAACAGGGCTTATACGCACAAGTCGCGCCATCCCCCTTTCTATCGCTAACATCTCCCCTGGCATCTCACATCGAACTCGCCCCTGGTCAATTGCTTGAAAATGCTCGAAGTGATTCTCCATGGAGATATGCATCAGCTGTGGCGCATCTAATCCACCAACGTTTCCGAATACCGCGCGCCGTATCCATCATCATTCATAGTGAGACTCTGCTACCTAGCAAAGGTTTGAGTTCATCGGCCGCCGTCTGCGTTTTAGTTGCACGCGCTTATAATCGAATTTATCAGCTTGCATTGACGGAGGAAGGAGAAATGGAACTTGCGTATCAGGGGGAACGACTTACCGGAAGTGCGTGTGGTCGCATGGATCAAATCGTTGCCATTACGTCCGGTCGCGTTGCCTGCATGCATTTTGACGGAGACTATGTATCGCACACAGTGCTTCCGCCTCCCGCAAAGCCCATATACATTGTTGTTGCTCAAGTCGGCGTCAAGGATACTGCAACCATTCTCACCGCATTGCATCGAGCTTATCCGAATGCAGATACCGAGCAGAAACAGCGTTTGCAACATGCACTTGGTGCTAACAACTTGCGCTTGATCAAGGAGATGCAACGCGCTTTGGCTGATGGTGATCCATGCGCTTTGGGACTACTTATGACCACTGCTCAACGATGCTTTGATCATGCTGCTATTCCGTTTTGTCCAGAGCAACTCACCTCTCCCAAACTGCATTGTATTCTAAAGGACCCAGATGTACTTCCTCTGGTGTACGGCGGGAAAGGAGGTAAGTACAGCCGCTCAAAGTATTACCATCTCTTATCAACACATTACCCACTTTCTCACCTCGTTTGTTACTGTTCTTGTTTTGCGTCCATCCTCTTAGTTGGTAGTCAAGGCGACGGCGCTGTTCAGTTTGTCGCGAAGAGCAAGGAAAAAGCCCACCTTCTTTGCAAGATGCTCATGGCCAAGTTGAGCACACAATCATTTGTAGTAACCGTTGGCACAGAACCAGAACAGCATTCCCATTCAACCGCTACGCAAACTGAAAGCATCGACAATACCATTCGAACCGCAGTCATCCCTGCTGCAGGTTTTGGTACACGACTTTTCCCCGCATCTAGGATCATCCGTCCAAAGGCGCTTTTCCCAGTTGTTGATACAGACGGGTTTGTGAAGCCGCTTCTTCTCCATCTCACGGAGCAATGTTCTCAAGCTTCCCTTTCAAAAGCGGTCATTGTCGTTTCTCCTGGCGAGCAACAGCAACGTGTACGCGATCTGTTTTCTCCCGTTCCAAAAGATCTGTACGCGGCGCTCAAACCTCATATGCGCGAGTACGCTGACCGAATCCGGGCTCTAGGGGAGATTGTTGAGATTGCTATTCAGCGCGAACCGAGGGGCTTTGGACATGCTGTGTCTTGTGCGCCGCTAAAGAGCGGTGAGCCCTTTTTGCTGTTATTAGGAGACGTAGTGTTCCAGTCGGAGAAGTCTGCTCCGTCATGTCTCCAACAAGTCTTGAATGCTTTTCGCGAAACGACGTCAACAAGTGTGATCGGAGTGACGCAAGTACCCGTATCAGAAGCCGGCGCGTATGGGGTAGTGAAGACGGTGGAAGAGCTCACTAACGAGAGACGGCGCTGCAGAATCGAGAGCATTGTGGAGAAGCCGAGCGCTGAGGAAGCAGAGAAGTTGAGTAGCGAAGGAATGTGCAGTATTGTACTCGGTCCGTATGCGTTCACTCCTTCATTTTGGGAAGCACTTGAACGTGACATCGCGGAGGAGAAAACGCTGAACGGAGAGATTCAGCTGACGCCGTCCATGTGCTCGTTGCTGGAGGTGGAGGGTATGGACGCGCTTTTGCTTGAGGGACATTCTTATGATACAGGAAATGCGACCGATTATAGACGTACTTTTGGAGCTTTTGGAGTGTAGCACTGATGTGAGATGGCTGGTAGAAACAGTATCTATTCACATTTCTGGGAAAGAGGGATAGTCTGAATTTTTTGTTACGCAGAGAGGGTGGGTGGTGTGCATGGTGGTCGGGTAGAAAGACTGATGAGGATCGGTGCTTGGACTGAGGCATTAATATTGCAAATGATTACGTATCCCAGGCTGCGCGGATGGAAAATAGATATGAACGAAGCGGAATAACGACACTTTATATGTAGCAAGACTGAAAGGAATTGGAAGATATACAGGTGGAGCGTGCTAATAGTAGTAGCTGTAGTAATAGTAGGGACAAAGACTAGGATGTGAACAAAAAAGGCGATGTAACACTTGCAGAAGGCTGCAAATACGGGTGTGAAGATCGAAAATGCGACAAGGATCTCATAACGGCTTTGGCAAAGAGTTGCGGTGCACAGATGTGCGGAGAGTGATCAGCACCAGGTATAACCTCGATAGTGGCGTGATTTCCAGCTGCAAGCATGGCAGTGTGTAATTGTCGTACGGCATGTACACCGACTAGACAGTCGTCATCACCAGTTATGATGTGTACGGTACAATGCAAACGGGATACCCGCTCCAAAAGTGGGCGCACACATTCGGATTGCCAGGAAAACAAACCGGTGCGTGTGATACGGATCATGGCGGCGGCGGCGGCATCACCACTGCTGTGCATTAGAGAGTTTGAGAACAGTGTGAAATCCCGAAATCCTGGCAGATTGTACGCCTTTGTTGATGGGTATAGGGTTGCGAAGATGAGGTGAGCGAACAGTCCACCGCGAGTTAAGAACCTCTGTGGAGTGAAATTGAACCACATTGCGATTTGAAGTGGGGTGTTTCTGGTGATTGCTGCAGGGGCGGTGAGGATGAGTCGAGACACTCGTTTAGGGTGAAGTACGGTGTATTCGTGCGCTAAGTAGGCTCCTAATGAATGCGCTGCTAGCGTGAATGAGGGCAGATTGAAGTGGGAAAGCCAATCGTAAAATGGTATTAGGAAGAAGGCGAGTGCATCCTGCACGTCGCCGGTGAACAGGGGACGGGAGGAACTGGCCCATCCGGGTAGGTCTGGTGCGAAAATGGACGTAAATCCCATGTGGATGAAGTGGTCAAGGTTTCGGAAGAAGGAGGCGGCGCCCATACTATGTCCATGGAGCAGGACGAGGGGACGAGCACCTATGTTGGTTGGATTTGTAGCGGCGGCCCCGACAATGATGGTGTGAATGGCGAGATTTGAGGGAAGCGAGATTGTGACGGTGCGACACGGGGCGCTGACGTGGGAGAGCAGATGGCTTTCGGCGAGGCGCAGAGCGGTTTTGCGATGGTGAACGGTGCCATGGAGAAAGCGCCCGAAGAGACGGTTGAGCTCTAGGAAGAAGAAAGCCTCGCCGGCGAGGCGAAACAGACGCAATGCGACGGAGAAGAGACGCATCTCGAGCGGGCGACGATGGAGCATGCACACCGCGACAGGGGCACATAGGATGCAAACGCTTTGCAGCGTTGCCTTTTGGGAAGACTGCGGCAGTGGAACACGGCGCGCGCGGAGGCGGAATGCGCAGATTTGCATCTGCTCCGTTGGCGGCATTGAACGCGGTGACTGTGCTCGAAGATACAGTAGTCTACCAGTAGTATCTGTATCTACATGGCTACTGTAGACGATCAGTTCAAATTTTGAGTTTGAATACGCTGCTACTGTACAGCAGCCCTCAACGAAGTGCATCGAAGATTACTTCGCAACGGCCCGGCCGGGCTCTGCTGACCTCGTCCTCCGTCGCCTGTGAATTGCGTGTAGATACAACAACAACAACAGCTGCCGCTGAATTCGCTCTGCCGCCAGGGCCGCGCCTCCCTTTACTTAGTTCGTCCGCCATGTTGCTCCTCGCAAGCCGTCGTCTCCGTCATCGACGGCGTACAGCCTCCTCAACCCCCAACGAACAATGCATAGCGGAAACCCAGTCGTACTCGTCATCGGCGGTGGACCCGTCGCCCTCGCTTTTGCCACCTCCCTCCGCGTGTACATGCCCCGCGCCCGCATAACCGTGTACGAATCACGCTGGCATACCGCAGCTGGACAGCTGCAGTGGATGACCGCTCAGCAAGGTGTTAATCGTCGTGAGCAAGTCGTCACACTTCAGTCTCAAGTATTTTCCGCCCTTCCAGATGCCGTTCAGGCCGCCCTTTTCCCCGACGATGGATTCACTCAAGTCTGGCCACTCGGTCCGGAAAGCCCCCGACACCTCGGCTTTCCGCGCAACATTCGCGTTTTGGATATCGAGGATAGATTGCTAGCGCTAGCTCTTGACATGCATATCACCCTCGTTCCGCGAAACATTCAACCTGATTCGTTAGGTTATCAAGACGCTGATCTAGTCGCCATTGCAAACGGCCCACGTTCCTCCTTTGCTTCCCATTTTCAGAGCAAATTCGGTGTGCCAGATCCGATTCCCTACTCCGTGTCAAACGCACAAGTTTCCGATGTCGTTCTAGGATTGCGCATAACCACCGAACTGTCCGAAGCCGATGCTGTCGTGCTCACAGTTGCCCAAAATCGTTTTCTACTCAATGTCAAAAATGGCGACGGCTACTTGTACATGCGTCTCACGGAGGACGAGGCCAGAGAAGTTCGCGGTCTGCCCGAATCTGGCACGCGCTTCGTATCCTGCGTCCAGTCCGCCCCCTGTCTAATGCGCTACGACGGAAACGACTTTCGTTGCACCACTCACAATAACATCATTTTCATCCCTCCTCGCGATCAATTCTCCTTGTTATGGCCCCGCGTCAAGGACGGTTTAAAGATTTTCAAAGCCGGCTTAAGCGCCGTTACTGTCTTTAGGCTCAGTATGGTACGCTCTCCGTCCTACTTCGCCGAGCTTACTGACATTGGCGTGGATAAACCTGTGTTTGGAGCCTTGATTGGTGACGCTGCCAATGCAATTCACTTTTGGCCGGGACGTGGAATGAATCAGGGGCTCGTCTCTGCTGTTGCGCTTGCGAGATGCTTGCATAATCGTTGGGGGCAATCGCGAAACTTAAGGAGCGCAGATTTCACTCCGTTTGCATCCGCAATGGCCGCTTTGCAACACAGACACAAAGATCGCGCCTGGCGTCAAATGGTTCAACATAAGAACGATGTCGTGCAACCCATACACACCATTATTCGCAACGCCATCGTCGAAGCCGACTCCGAAAACCGCCGCGACCTCATCGAACAATTTATGGCTCGCGTCAACTTGCTTGTGGAACGACTCAATCCTCGCATGCCGGCTGAAGCGGACTCAACGCGTATTCGCAGTGTAATCGAAAGGTACGCCAGTCTTGAAACGCTCAACGTGTTTGTAGAATCTGGTACGTGGGAAACCAGACTGTCTGGCGGTCCTGAAGTTGACGTCAACACAATAGTTCCACTTGCGCGTTCGCAAGAGGATGCACGAAGCCCGCAAGCCTCACAAGCTAGTGGAGCAGAAACAGCAGCTGCTCCCACTGCTGCGAACGGCAATGCCAATGGGTTAATTACAGGAGGTATTCTCAGTGTGGAAAGTATTCGTGCCAGTTTCTATCATGCGCTGCGATTCGTCGGTGGCGATACTCTTGCTTGGAACGATGCGCGACTGGAGCTTCGAGCTCTCCTTGTACGGGCTGAAAAAACGGCGTCTATTAGCGATGATGACATTGTACTTGCCATTGAAGAGGCTGATAGCGTGTCGCCGGATCGTATTGAATGTGAGGAGTTTGTCAATGCAATGCGCATCCTGCTCGACAGGAGAAGCCCTGGCAGAAGGCAGAATGGAAGCCTGCCGACGGCGTGGTACGAGCGATTCAATCGAGCGGCTGGTCAGAATGGAATGGTTCCGAAGGTCCAAGCGGCACGCTTCATATGCGAGCTAGGAGAAATTGCGCAGCCGGCCAGCCCGGATTTAGTACGACATCGTTCTAGAGTTGCCGCGATGTTCGACGATAAAACGGAAAGCTCTGTTGATCTCAGCCAGTACATAGAAGTAGCTGAGAAAGTGATGTTCGGTTGCAAATGAGGCGCGCTGGGCGTATGGTGTGTGTTCTTTTTCTTTTCTTTCCTTTTCTCAGATGGTGTTTGGTCACGAAGATACGCATGGCGCGTTTTCTGGCAACCGTGGGAGAAGGCCGTACCCTTGGCACTACTGACGTTGGTACTACACTTGTCTATCCGCCCGGATGAAAGGTTGCCAAATGATTGTTTTTTGAAGGTTTTGAAACTTTCATACACGCCTCAAAAACGGTGTTTTTGAATCAAAAGCACGTTTTTTATATCAAAAAAGCTTGTTTTCTGAAGCTTTGTAGTAAATTAGAATTTTTGCTATACAAAAACATGTTGCTTAACTTTTGCAGACTACAAAAGGCAAAAAAATCCGATCAAAATAACTAAAATTAAAGGTTAAGTTGATTGTTTTGGACTCATATGAGTACAGTTGTCTTGTAGCCACTAGCCTTCCGCTGGCTTTATACATTTAGTAATTTATCGGAAAGGTTGTACTACAAGGGTAGTTTTATAATACAAGGGTAGACTATAATTGGCGCCATCGTGTTGAAACGTCAGACGTGGTCAGGAGAGACGTGACCGCGGTCAAACACTGAAATATGCGTAGATATAAGGTGTTTGCATGCTGAGAGCACAACAGAGCTCGGATGACGTTGACCTCAGGGCGAGTCCCGAGACGTCGCATAAAGAGCGGTATGCGTCACATCGGTAAAGGGTTTACAATGAACGTTTCTGTAGACTTGTTGAGTGGCAAGGTGAAGTTTCGCATGCAGGTGGTATCATATAAGGGTTAGAACAAGTGCGGTGCGAAAGAAAGGAAGAAATCGTTAGCGAATGAGCGTAGATATCTGGATCAGTTCCTTCTTGCGAGGCCTCAAAGCAGCCACAGCTCGGAGACGAGATGTTCACAGGGGCGCAGAGAGGGGAGCAGCAAACGTCAAGCAACCACAAATAACGAACATGAGCACGCACAGCGCTACCACGTCGTACAATGGCACGCGTGTATATCGATAAGCAACGAGCTCTATTTGAGACAGCCCAACGACACGCACGGACGGCACAGAAGCATCGCCCGGCGGAAGGTACAACGGTACATAAGCACCGCCGTTAAAGCAAAAAGAAGCAATGCAACTGCGTGCTCCGTGTGTGACGCGCAGCTGCTCTGCGCGGTGGTGTCGACGGTCCACCACCGCGAACAAGGCGCTGCAACGAGTGGCCACCAAAGGCGTGCGCACAACGCCTACATAAAGCTTGTTGCGAGCAGCTGCGACGGCGCTTTGCATCGCTCGGAGCCATCGCTGCTGCCATGCGCGTCCGCTGCTCAGCGTTACTGCCGTTGGCACTATGTGGCGTGCTTGGCGTCGCTCTGGCCGCACCGCTTGTTATTCCCGCTGCATCGGTGCACGACGCCGAGCTTGTCCTCCCGCAGCTCCCCTCGTCAGAGCCGTGGCCCAGCCTGCAGGTTGATCCGTCGTTTGAGCCGTTTCCGTCGTTAGAGCCGTTTCCGTCGGTAGAGCCGTTTCCGTCGGAAGAGGCGCTGTTGACAGCCGAGCCGCCTACGCCAGACTCGTTCGCGCCGCCGTCACGCAGCGCTGCTCCGAGCGTGCCCGCACAATCCGCGCGGCCACAAGCATCTGCATCACCCGTGTCTCGAGAGCCTGCGTCAACGCCCGACACGCAAGCGCAGCGCTCCGACAGCGAGGAGGAAGAAGACGCGGACGACGGCGGCATCGACGTACTCGGCGTTACACTGGCGTCTGTAATGATAGCGGCTATTGCAATCTCATCGGCTTTCGCACTGCTGTTCTGCACACCGGAGCCGTCTCAACCGCTGGTAGTGAACACGGAGCCACCAACACGGGCGCCTCTACCGGCGGTGTCTCCGCACTCAGCGTCGTCACCTACGCCGTACATCTCTCCGCCGTCATAGATCGGATCGAAAAAGTTTTGCTCTTTTTCGTTGAAAATTAAAAAACCAATCTGCTCTACTGTACTGTACGCTCGACTGCGCGCCCTTTCGCCGCCGCGCGCTCACCGCGCCAGAGTCGCGCCTTCTCCTCCCGCCAGTCGCGCGCGCGCCGCCATGACTGGAGTTGCCGCCGAAACGAAGCGCTTGCCACCGCCAGCGCCGACGCACGCGAACATGGCGTTGCCCGACCCACCGCCGTCCGACGAAAAGCGCACGCCCACTGCCGACCCCGCCCCCACGCCCGCCCCCCCCGCCTGCCCCCCGAAAAGCCCCAACCCAACCCCGAAGCGCCACCCCCCGACCAACAACAACATCAACATCAGCAACAGCAACAGCCCTCCAGAACACCCCCAACCAGCCCCAAATCTCCCAAATCCCCAAATTCGCCCAAGTCGCCCACCCCGCCCAATTCGCCTCACAACCACCACCCGCCACAAGAGGAACAGCCACAACCCGCATCTCCGAGCGACACACACTCTTTCAACGACCCCTTCGCCTCCTTCAACGATGTGGCCACCATGGATCTCTTCCACATCTCCAACTACACATTTGGAACCAAGGACGAACAAGCGCGCAGCAAAGCCATGCAATCACTCTCCAAGACCCAACTCGCACAGATCCTTCGCGACAATTACAAACAACGCGGCATAAGAAGATCCGTCGCCGCTGTCATTCTCGTTCACGAGCATCGCTTCCCACACATTTTGCTCCTGCAACGACGCGATGGGCGCGGTGAATTCGTCCTGCCGGGCGGTAGGCTTCGCCCGGGCGAAAGTAATGAAGAAGGCTTACAACGAAAATTAACCTCCAAACTCACCCCTGTTTCCCCTCCTCCTCCCCCACCTCCACCTGCTGCTTCGTCTGACCAAATGCTTGAACTTGACGACCAACTGCAACAATCCGCTCGGCCTGACGTCGGTGAGAAATGTACGATAACTTGTTTCTTTTTTATAGTACTAAAAAGTGTATTACCAAATGCGCGCCCCCGCTACAACCTCCCACCCACATCCCCCACCCATCTCCCACTACACCCCCAAACACCGCACATCCTCCAAGAGGAGCACTCCCATCCAAACGCGCTTTCCTTTCCCAATGCAAGTTCTCACACCGAATCCAGTCAAGCCATCAATCTAACTGAACTCTCGTTTATGTCACCTTCCTCCACCCTCCACCCTCCACCCTCCACCCTCCACCCTCCACCCCGAACAGTGTGTAGTTGGTACGCCATCGATTTTGACCGTCGTTACTTTCCGTACGTGCCAGCGCACGTTACAAAACCCAAGGAGGAACTGCACGTTTATGCCGTATCACTACCAAGCAAGTTTACTTTCGCCGTTCCGAAAAACCTGCACCTCCTGGCCGTTCCAATCTGCGACGTGTTTAACAACTCGGCAACATACGGTGACATCATAAGTGCAATTCCTTCTGTTCTCTCCCGCTACCACTTTAACTATTGCTAGTAGCGCCTCATCCGTCTTCATCGCTACACTCAAGAAAGAACCTTGCGAACGTTCTACACTAAGCTCTTCAAATACACACCATGTAAATACAATCAAACGACACGTGACAAGAGGCACTTCGGCTCTCGCTTTCGTAAAAGAAAAGACATGTATTTCGCAGTCAATCCAAGGCGTTTGGTGGTGTTTTGTTCAACATTCCAACACGCCCTCTCCTATCTACAAGAGAAAAAAAACTATGCACAAAGCTTTGCCCTACGTAGTGTCTCTCTAGAGTGTGTGATTGTTAGCAATTTGTACTTCCTTCAATAGCACCATCTTCCTCAATCTCCAACTCTCGTGCAGGAACACTATGTCCAGTACGAAGCAGTCGAAGAGAAGTGCTATCGTGCTCTTCCGCCTTCTCCTGCGCAATGGAGGTTGAAGGGCGATATCCAGGCACGCTCTCAGGAAAGTAGTCAGTACTTTCATTGGGCGCCAGTCGTCTCGTACATTCTACCTCGTCACACTCCTCAATACGCTCGATTATGCGCCGTAAATGGTACGAATCGCGTACAAGCAGTTCAAACGCCAGCGTGGCCACCAGCGAGTGCGGGTTGGTGAACGTCGCAGAGCGACGAATAGACGTGCCCATACTCGACAGCACACCGGACACGTACGACAAGAGGCCGTTGCAGTCGCGCGCAACGGCGATCATGCGCACGGGTTGTGAGACAGTTTGAGTGTGTTGTCGTTCGGCGCCGAGCGCGCTCAAGACTGCATCGTCGTCCATCTCGCGCAGCTTCACGGCCCATCGCAACTTAACTACGTCACGCCGCGAGCCGTCACCGCTCCCATCCGCCACGTGCCGACATCCGACGCGGTGCACGACCACCGCCTCGTTACACGCGCTGTTCAGACGCACGCCCTTCACCTCATCCCCGCGAATCGGGTGACAACACGGCGACAACACAAATTCCACCAACGGCTCCTCCGTTCGATCGCATTCCCGAGCCCCGTTCTCAGAGTCCTGCAAATTGTTGCGTTCCTCTGTCAAGCTCAGTGCCGACCGCGTGAAAGTGCAGTGCCGACGGTCCCTCAGCACGCTAAGTACCGTTCTTTCCAGCAGACACCCTTGGCTTCCTTCGCTCCCCTTCGCGATTGCTATGTACAGGTCGTCCACCGTCGTCACGTCCCTAATGCCGCAGCACGCGGACACCACCGCCGCAAGTCGCGGCATAACTTCCGACAACCCCGATTCCGACGGAAGCGGCTCGAATAAACGACGCGCCTCGTCCTCCAGCCTCCGTCGCCCGCTATCCAACATCGTACCACGGTCTTTTGCACGCAAGAATTGACGAATCTTCTGTCGAGCTGTTCTCGATTTGGCATAACCAATCCACTCTGAAGAAGGGCCAGGTGCAGAAGGCGAGCTGATGATCCGTACCACGTCTGCGTTCTGCAGCTTGTAGTCAAACTCAACTGCCTTTCCGTTCACCTTTGCCCCAATCATACGGTCCCCCACATCAGAATGGATCTGATAAGCCACATCCACCGGAGTAGAATCCTTCGGTAGGTCAATGATGCGTCCCTTGGGCGTGAATACAAAAACCCGGTTTCCAAGCAGGTCCTTCCGCACCGCGTCAATCAGGTCCCTGGATGACGAGAACTCCTGGATGTACTCACGAATGCTGATAAGCCATCCCTTCGTTCTCCTCCGCCACTCCGGGTCCGCCCCGGCTTCCGACTCACTTTCGTCATCCACGTTCTGGTTCAAATTGAAACCCTTTGCGCTTCGCTCCGACGTGAACAACTCCGCCGCAATACCTTCCTCCGCAATACGATGCATTTCCGCTGTGCGGATTTGGATTTCCATGCTCAGGAACCCAAACTTTTGCCCGAGCAACACAGTGGTGTGCAAACTCCGATATCCATTCGGCTTCGGAAACGCAATATAATCCTTGAGCCGCTTCGGAATCGGTTGCCACAGGTTATGTATCCGTCCCAACACATGATAGCAAGCTTGATTCGAGTCTACTCCGGGGTCAAGATCCACGACCACGCGCATGGTTCCAATGTCGAGCATCGATGACAGATTTTCGCCAGCTTGCATTCGGCGGTAAATGGAGTACAACTCCTTGGTGGAGCCGATCACGTTGACTGACCGAATCATGTTATACAGAATGCGATCTTGCTCCAGCACGTCCTTGACCGTGACTTCTGCATTCTTCAAGGACTTGTGGAAGTTGGATCGCGACAACATTGTTTCAACCTCATATTTGAGGTGTTGGTATTGCTCAGGGTAGAGGTACATGAAGGAAAGTTCCTCCAACTCTGACTTGATTCTTCTCATACCAAGTCTATGAGCAAGTGGAGCGAAGAACTCGAGCGTCTCCTTTGAAATCTTTCTCTGCTTGGCAACGCTCATGTGGGCTAGGGTACGCATGTTATGCAGGCGGTCAGCCAGCTTGACAATAATAACGCGTACATCCTCTGTCATGGCCATAAACATAGCACGAAGATTGTCAGCTTGCTTCTGCTGCTCCTCCTCCCTCTTTTGACGCTCGTGCTGCCAAGACGGGATTGGCGGTGAGTTCGAGGTGTCAGACTCTGGACGAGTAGGAGCAAGGGAGGAAGTCGAGGGCGGATTATAGGTCTGAGAGTCAGCGAAAGCGGCATCCGCCATAGCCTTGTCGCATCGCACCTTTTTTGCGAGCTTGGTAAGCTTTGTCTCGCCCTCAACAATCTTGCGCACGTCGTGTCCGAAAAGGGATTCCAGTTCCTCCAGAGTGACGGGGGTGTCTTCGACGGTATCGTGCAACAAGCCGGCAATGATACAGTCGCGGTCCATGCGCATGTCTGCGAGAATGGCGGCGACGGCGACTGGATGGATGATAAATGGTTCACCGGACTTTCGTTTCTGTCCGCTGTGAGCGACGGTGGCCACTTCAAGGGCACAGAGGACGCGTTCGCGAGCGCTGGGTTCCAGGTAATCTAGCTTGGGTCGTAAATCACTCATGTAGCGCATGAGACTGGCGACGGATGGAAGCGGCTCAATACCGTGAAGGTTGAGACGGACGGAACCTCCAGGCAGGGGTGCAGGAAGACGAACGGGGCGATGCTGGGGAGGGCGACGCGCGGAGGGGGTGGGGGCTTGGTGTTGCCATGAAGCGGGAGGAGCGGGAGAGGCGGCTGGGTGAGCGGGTGGGGCTACGGTCTCGGGGGGCTCTTCATTTGAGGAGGAGAGTGAAGCGAAATGAGTTCGGGCACGGCGGGCAGCTTGGCGCTTGGGAAGACGCTTTTGGGGTGCCGCAAGGTGGTGGGATGAGGGGTTGGGCATACGGGGGCAACCGCACGAGAAAGCGGGCGCGTCCATTTGGTGATCGATAAGCAGGCGCAAGATGGGGGAAGGGGAGAAAGGCTGTTAAGTTGAGGAAGAAGGAAGAAGGAGACTGGAGGGGAAGGAAATGTTGAGGGGTGTGGGGGCACGGATAGGGAAGAGTGAATGGGGTCGGACTTTTTTTTGGGGCGCTGTCTGTAGGGTTGGGCGAGCTCAGCAGCACTGCGCGCTGCGACGGCTGGCGGCGGAGGGATGTTGAGCGCACTAGTAGATAGCCTTAGATAAGTAGATTAACTGACGGCGTGTGAGCGGAGAGCGACAAGGGCGGGTGACGCGGGCCAATGGTGGGACGCCAAGTAAGCGAGCGTGGACGGCGGTCAGTTGAAGCGTTCGTGGTGGCGAATCGTAACCGCCGCCTGCTGGAAGCGCGGCGCCGAATTGGGCCGCAGTGCGCGCCCAGAGGCGGTCGCCTGCGCAACTTTATCTCCGTCCCGTAACTTATCTGCAAATCTTGCTGGCGTTTCGCTGTGTCGTGTGGTAACTCACTCTGCCTTGCTGTCGTCAAGCTATATGCATTCCGCTTCGATAATTACGTCTCGTTTTGCATTTGTCCCGCACAAGTCTTGTGTATTCCGAAAGCAATCGGCAGGTGCGTGTGTCTCTTCGCGAAGAACGTGCCGCTCCTTCCTCCGCAGGCACCCCCAAAACTTCACCGACGTATCCATTTGCATGCGAGAGTGAGTCCAGTCATTGTGTCAGTACACATACGCTACGCGATTCAGCCCTCCACCCATCCAAGTCTCATTCAAACTCGTCCACTCGACCACAATTCTAATCAGTCCGTTTGCCAACGTCTCATTTTGGCTGAATACAAAAAAGCCCAAAAAGCGCAACGTGTCGGGCTATTCAAACCCACGCTTCTGGAGCCAGCCAGCTATGGCACATGTACCTGACGCTGCAGTCAATCTCAAATCGATCCCCCCGACCTTCGGAGGTCTACTATGAGCAGCATAGCCGCTCTGGATGGTCTTCTCGCTGAGTCTTCGGTAATTCTCGCTACCCTGCCGAAGAGAAGAATGTCATGTCAATTCAAGCACGCTAATTGGGTTAGACTTCACGTTTGCCCTAGGCTGACCTCTTAAGCTTCATCATCATCGATTGTTACAAAACCTTTGTTGAAGTTACAAATCTGCCACAACTGCCTCTTAGAAAGATACTATCAACGTTGGAGCTCAAGATGTCTTTTGGCTTCTGAAGACGCCATTCCGGTTGCATAGAACAACGCGGCCATAATAAACCAAAATTAAATAAAATATCACTTGCCTCTAACCAAATGTAGAGCACTAGCCATCAGAAACGATCAACCAAATGGCACAAAATGGCACAAAACAATAGTAAAAGAAAACCATAAGAGAATCAACGACCATAACAATAAAAACATACCAACTAAAGCTGAGCAGCTGTTCGTAACACGCCTCATATTATTGTTAGTGTTCTATTGTCTATTTGACATTGTCCTCATATAAGGTCAGATTTAAACTTCTCTATAAAACACAAATTTAAAACTTTTAATAGCACTCTTTATACCATATTAGTCTGAAACACTAAGACTGTTAAAGCATTCAACATTCATTACCTTTGAAACAGAGATTTTTACGTTACTGATAAAACAATGTCGTTAAAAGCTCAAAAAGTAAAGAAAAGACGACTTTTCGACTTTTCAGTAAGCGAATATCTACAGAAATGTATTTCAAGTAGCTAGATTAATAAACTTTGCTAAGAATGTTTAGAAATCGTTGAAACATTATTAATATAGTTATTCTTGCCATTGTAAGAAGTCTGATTTGCTATAATAGCTTTCATTAATGGTTATGTTTTATCAATATTTGGAAATACCCAACTTTAGTATTTTGATCGGCGTTACAAGTGTCTGCGCTTCAAAAAAGCTTTGGATAACATATCTCTCGTAGCCATCACATTACATATAATACAAATTATCTACGATTGTGTATGAGTAACAATGAAATTTCTTTGTAGATTTCACATGGTATAATAGAGGTTTGTTGAAAGCAAGCACCGTCAGGTCGTAACTTGATTTAATTTTTAGACGTTTTCTGACCTCATATAAGGTTCACTAGCCGTTCGTATAGAACCTACATGGTGACAAACAATGGCAGATTTTAACACAAAAACATAACAGTCTCTGCGTAATCAAAGTTAGGTGAAATAGGGAAACAATCAAACAAATTTAGTTGAGTACTGTCAGGCAGTTCCCCATTCTTAATGCCCTAAGTGCAGGGGGAAGAGAGTCTATATGAGATGCGATCTCATTTAAGGACCATCTCCCCTCTAGCCGCTTCCACGACTGCGCGCACCGCTGCTGCAGCTGCTACGCTCCGAATCACTCTTCGTCTTCACCTTCTTTACAAGATGCACAAAATGTCTTGCCCCGTTCTCTAGGCCCTGCGTCACATGCCACTCATGATCCCTTACCGACGTTGTAGAACCCAACTTTTATGGCCTACACTTCCTCCGCTCATTAACAACCGTCATATTGCACTTTCGGTATCCCGTTACCAGCATCCGCTTTACTTACGAGAAATGCGTCGGCTACATCTCCGCCTTGGCAACTTCGCTGTTTGTCGCTACTCTATCTAACAGAGAACGCCACCGCAGCAAAAGCTCAACTGCAAAGCGTTCCCGCTCCTCTTTGCAGATCGTGACTGCTCTTTCTGCTTCACGTGATAATACTAGCGAACATGCACTCCAGCTACAAAGTCCAATTCAGGCTGTTGCCGCCACCGCTGCTTTAGCTGCGTCCGCGGCTGGCGTTCTTCAGCAGCATCGACTCTCACATTCTCAAACGCAACAGGCGTCCAGACAACAGCCGTAAGAACAACAAAAGCAACAACAACAACCTGTGCACATCTTCTTGTCTCCCATGTAACCATCGCATGCTTGCTACCCGTCCTCAACCCCGTCCTCTACACCACCATCTTCGCAGCGACCTGTGAAGAAGTTCAAAGCCCCGCCCTAGGCCTCCGGCTGCTGGTTCGCTCCTAACGGCCACTGTATATGTCCCGACCTCGATTACGTCTTCTGCGTTCATCTCGACTCCCTCATGGGGGTCCGCGATTATATCTCTGGCCAAAACCAGTACGACTGCAGAGAAGCCTAGTCTGGCGCAACGCCAATGGTCATTTGTCTAAGCGAGTATCAATGAAGTACAGAGGAGAATAAGTAAAAGCAATGTTGGTCAAATTATACCAGTTCGAATCGAGTACCATACCATGCAATAGCCTGCGTACATACAGAGTGGGCGCCTAAGCAATTATATCATTGACCTTGGTATTCTTGACCTCTATCGTCATTCCCTTTTCAGAAAAACGACGCAATATCTCCTCGAATTCCAATAGTAAATCCTTAGACCAATCAAAGCCTTTGATGCGGGAAGGGAATCCATCGGTAGCGTCCTGTTCAGTAGTAGCCGGCGCCAGAGTATGCGTTTCTTCGTATTTATCCACCTCCATATCGATAAAAGGATAGTATGGAATACAATGACGTGATGTACTGTAGTCTTCAGACATATCGCCAATGATGGAGGTTGCAACTGGCTTGGTCATCGTGGTGTGGCTGGAACAGAAGCACTGAAGCGGATCAGTGACGTCAAATGGTGTTATATAGATACCCAAAGATGGACAGTACCTTTGGCACACTGGCTTTAAATGGCAAGGATGTGTCTCATAACGGGTTGTCATGAGTGGTTACTTAAACCTAGTGTCTATCCGCCCGGATGTAATGTTCCCAAATGATTATTTATTGAAGGTTTTGAACCTTTCATACACGCGTCAGGAACGGTGTTTTTGAATCAAAAGTACGTTTTTGATATCAAAAAAGCCGGTTTTCTGAAGCTCTGTAGTAAATTAGTCATATTTTACAAGCACATCTCTATCAAACCATCTGGTTGTCTTATGTTTCTGCTTCTCACCTAGCATAAACAACAGAAGCGTAGAATTTTTGCTATACAAAAACATGTTGCATAACTTATACAGACTACAAAAGGCAAAAATTCCGATCAAAATAACTAAAATTAAACGTAAAGTTGATTGTTTTGACCTCATATGAGGTCAGCGGTCCGATAGACACTAGTATGCAGAACTAGAGATTCTGCGCCTAGCTTACTTGTTTATAGAAGCCCGGGGTCGTCGGCCTCCAAGTCAACTCGGGCTAGACCACTTATCCTCCCTTTGGCGACCCCCACCTTCTCTTAGAGCTGTCTGGTCCTCCTTGCTTCCAACACTACTGTACCCCACTTCCCTCCATAACTGTGCAGCTCGTTCTCCTGCACACCTTGAAAGACTCGGCTGTCTCGGTCTGTTACGAGACCAGCCGGCGTATTCATCACAGCTATGTAGCGTCTGCCGCACCTCAAGTGTTGGTCGGGCACGTTACCAAGTTTGCCCCAAGCCACGCATTAGACCTAAGGTCTTGATCTTTCGTGCTCGGTGAAGACATTCGTATCTATATTGCGCTAAGCCTAAGGGTTTGGTTGCGCATCTGTTGTCACCGTGGCTCTTTTCTACCGCTACTAGTGGGCCGCTGTCCTTTATACGCTTCTATCATCATCTATTTCTGCCTTGCCTTAGTCAGGGCCGTGCATTTTTTGCGCCTCTCACTGCAGTGCTCACATTGCTTTTAATCTCTTTTGGTCTACCATCTATTGGCATTGCATGCCCGTGCTGGTACTGTCGAGCTACAAATGTATTTCCGATCCACTCTCTGGCAAAAAAGGGTACAAAAAGGGCCGTTGTCGCCCAGTTTCGTGAAATCGTGCAACAAAACGTTCATAAATAGCACGGGAACAAATTGTTTTTTAAAAAACACAACGGAAAGTAGTAAACGGTTGCAAGGATGAACAAAAGCAGTCAAAATCACAGGCCAGTAAAACAAGAGAGGAACTTGTGATATTAACGGTCAAACGTCAACTCCATCGATGGTACGAGAAGGACGACCAGTTAAACTGAAAACTGAAAGTAGACGATTATGTTCAAGCTGGAGGTTTTCGTGGCCGGGGTTTCTCTGAATCTGATTTCTAGAGCCCGCCGAGTAGTGGGCGCCTGCCGGTCGTAACTCCGGGTGACTACGTCCTCCCCTACAGACGGAGGTATGTAAGATGTCTTAAAACCGGGGATCCGGATGCGCCAGGCCACAGCTATCTCCAGAGATCAGAAATGGGCGGAAAACGACGAGCGGCACTGCGGAGCACTGACTTGTGAAATCGATAAATAACCCCGAGACTTCGGGGCAAACATAGATACAGGGCGAAGTAGAATGAGCCGTAACACGGGTAAGTAGACCAAACAAAGAAATAAATAAAGAAACAAGTACCGTTACTAACGGGTGGTCACTCCTTGGTGAAACGAGGGGGATAAATCTACCGGGAACAGTGGCGACACTATCCAAAGTCGCAGTCATAGCCATACAACAACGGTAGAACTACAGCCAAGTCCCTCGTTGGGTTTTTACTTTGGGGAGGAGCGGCGGCGGCCGCTCCCTTAAATACCGTAGCTGAAAATATTCAGTAAAATGCAGTAAGTATTCCGGTACAGCCGGGAAGTACACCCACGTGTGCTACTTAGCCCTTGGGCAGGGAGCATCCCACTAGTCGGGCGCATCACGTCCCACTTGTAGAATTATTACCGTCTACACAGAGGTGCCACTAATGGGGCCGTCAGGTGACGGATACTCATATACAACCTATCCACCCCGGGGATACCGGCATCCCTTTATGAATAACGGTTTGATCCCCTCGTCTTGAGGCCCCATTGCACCACAGTTATCACTGCCTTACTGAGATGGAGTCCATCGAGGCCTAGGATCGTGAGTTAGACTTCGCAGCACCGATAGAACCGAACCTGCCATGCCCTTTTTCTAGATCGTCTGGATTTACATTGGTCCCGAGCTTCCCTCTACTCTATGGCAAACCCCCAGTTACCGTAGGGGGTTCTGGTATGCATTAAAATCACGTTGCTTGATTTCCGTCAGACCCAACATTATGTAGTGTGCCGTGGCAAAATTCGCCGTACTTTTTCTAACGACGAGGGCCATGATCATTAGAACAAAGAAAACTTTTGGTTTTTACTTCTTTTGTCTCTCTCTTCTTCATCTGCGCCGTTGTCAAAACAACTATGCTTAGGGATTGGTAATGCACTGGAGTGGTTATAGTATTCGTTTCGATAGAAATGCAATAGATCTATTTCAGAATAAAACCCTGTTCTTTGTATCTTACACTCTTCCTCTCCTGAACAGAATAATTATTATTTTCGGACTGCCTCCTGAAAACCAAGAGCAGCGCTGTGAATGCTTCAGTTTTCGTATCAGGTATAAACAAATCCCAATGAACTCTGTCTCTTCAGACACCAGATTAATATTCGACCTGAACGGATTACTCGTCTGCACTGGAGATATTGTGCTAATATGAAGCAATCAACAGAAAAACTTAACAGCACAGAAAATATATCGTTCTTCTTTGAAAATTTATGGGCGTATCGCAGAAAATATTTGTATGGATCAATATTCTTAGTCGGGAAATTCTCTCAAGATATTCGGGGCCTTGCTCTCTTGTGAGGTAGGCGCAGCAAAAGGGCCTTCTGCACCGCACCACACAGTGGTCAAGTGTTAGAATGAATTCACTTCCGGCTATACCGACTCAGACCTTACCTAGGAGCGGGTTAGAAGCTGGTCACCTTAGTGTACAGGTCTTTGTAAGCGGTAGTCCAGTCCACAGAGAATCTAAAGGGAAATGGGGAAAAACGGGGATTGAAGCAACGAAAAAGGTGTAGTGCAATACATTCCCGCGTACGGGCGATGGTGAAACTCATATCTGAGGTGTACTCGGTGCGAGCGATGAAGCGGGATGCATGAATTTTAGCCCCCGTTTACCGGGCTAATTAGCGGTCGGGTTACCCAGGGTGGTTATGGGAACATTCCTATTTTGTGGTGCTTGCCTGCCAAGGGTGGTGGACACGTGGCTACAGCCCCGGCCAGGAGGCCCAAAATGGCTACTTATTTTAGTGTAGTTTAGGGGTTAATTTTACTTAGGCTAGTGCACTACCTACTGTACTGCACTGAGCTAGTACTTGAGCGTCGGCCGCCCGACGGCGAGCTCACCAAGAAAAGAAAGGGGGTTCGGCTCTGACTCTATTCGCCATGCGAAGTGTCTAACTCCTCGCGGAGGTACACCGCTTGCCCGGTAGTTTCACCCGACTCGCACCACCGAGGAGACCGTGCTCGTCGTACCCAGTGGGTTGTGACCACTCGTGGTATTCATTGCTGTCGTGTGACCGCCCGTACAGGCCCTATCTCCGCCCCAGTTTTGGGTATTGATATTACCGACGTGTGTCGTGAGACCGTGAGACCATCTCTTCCCCTCATATCCCCTAACCGCCGCGCGGTGCGTGTTCGTGTGTGTGTATCGGCACCCCCCTCCGGGGTCTGTTCCCGCTTTCCGCACGCCCCCGTCGGGTGGTGCCTTTCCCACACCGGGATTGCACCACAAGTGGTCTCCCGACTTAGAACGGGTTTGGCTTTCAATCCGGCCTGTCGGAAGTCCGCTTCCCCTTTTCCCTTTTATCCCTTTTTGCTCATTCGTTGAGATTCCCAAGCCGTGGGACTGGTGAAGTAAGCCGTGGACGGCTATCTGCAGTATGCTGCCCACAGCTCCGAGTTCCCCCAGGAATGGTCCGCAACGGAACGCCGCAGCGACGAGATCACGAAGGTCCGTTCCAGAACAACTATTTACCGATGCCGTCGGTCTGGAATCCCAGGGAATCCCATCGGCAACCTCGGTGCCTCGAGCCGTGACAGCTGTGGCCACTACGCCACCTCCGGTGGTCAAAACGCCGTCGGCTGTCCCCCCGAGACCCGGGTCGCCTAAGTACCATCTCCTCGAGTCGAGAATCGACATTGCCAATGTGGCCCACGCCTCCCTCTCGCAGCAAGTTACCCAGTTGGAACGGCGATGGAGTGACTCCCTGGCTCGGGATTATTCGGGAGATATTCGTCTCCTGAGAGCTGATGTGAATTCCATTCTGGAGTATTTGGGTACTCCGGCTGCCTTCGTAGAAGGATATTGGGAGTTCGTGGAGGAAGTTAAAACCCATATGATGCGGGTAACCGGACGTATGGACACGCTGGAAGCGTTGCTCAGAGAAGACCTGAACGCTCCGAGAAAGGAGGAAGTGAAGGTCATCTCAACCCAACACCGCTCCAGTCACCTCCCCCGTCACCCTGGAAAGAGAGTTCATCGTTATGAAGTTTCGTCAAGTTCCGACTCGGAAACAAGTTCGAGTAGCTCGCCTTCGAGATCATCGCGTGAAGGGAGAGGCCGCCGTCGCGGAGAAGAACCTAGTGCGAGGGCTACCTACACCTCCCATGGAGCAATCCGTGCGCGGGAGAAAGGTCGCCGTCATCTCGGCTTGAAGGAATTGAAACCGACGAATCCCCTTTACAGGAAGCTGTTGTCCTATGTTTATTACCGATTGGAAGACTCTTCGGGCACTCGAAGTTCGAGAGGCACCGGTCGGGTGAAGGATCTCATACGTCGTATGAATGTGACGATGCTTAAGCAGAAGTTCTCCGGTGAAGATCCGATCCTCGTGTTGGATTTTCTGGCCCGCTTTGTGCAGGAAGCAGACGTACTCGAAATGAGTGAGGCGCAGGCATACGTTGCGTTGCCCTACTTTCTTTCAGGAATGGCTGAAGATCAGTACAACTCGGTCAGGGGTTCGTCCAGGGCCTCAGAAGGAGGTGTTACGTGCTGGCCCGAGGCTGTACACTACCTGCTCAGGTCGTACGCGACGGGAACTGCAATCAGTCAAGCCATCGTGGCGGTTCGCGATACGAAACAGAAGCCTGGTGAAACGGAAACTTCGTATTCAACTCGCTTGAATA
Organism: Gracilariopsis chorda; assembly: GCA_003194525.1. Classification (NCBI taxonomy): domain Eukaryota; phylum Rhodophyta; class Florideophyceae; order Gracilariales; family Gracilariaceae; genus Gracilariopsis; species Gracilariopsis chorda. The sequence goes on from NBIV01000170.1 coordinate 58,380, forward strand.
AAGCGTTTCATCGTTGTGGAAATGTGTTTACCGCTTTTGAGCGTTGCTCCATGCTGGTGGATGGTTTAGATCCTGGTATCAGGGCACTGGTATCCCGCTACAGGGAAGAGAAGCGCAAGGCGACGTATCTGGAACTGGTCCAGTACGCGCAGGCTGAGGGTGACACCCTCAGAGCGAGAGACCCAAGGCGTCGGTCGTCGAAGGCTCTCTTCGTCGAGAACGAGGCTTCCTCGGCATCTCTCCCTAACCCGGGGCCATCTTCCGGATTTGCGGATAACATCCAGTATCTTGGCAGTCTTGAACAGTCGTTGGCAACCTCGGAACTGCCGTCCACGGTTACACCACCCGTGGTAGATCCGGCCTTTTACGCAAACCCCGGTCGGGTCCCCCCAGCCCCGCTAGCCTACGCGTCGAGCGCCACACGACACTCCCGCCCGGGATGGTCCCACCCGAAGCAACTAGCATTACAACCACAACACCCTCAGCACCGCGGAATGATGTCCCACGCCACCGGAACACGTTCAGCCCCGCTGATTTGCTACATTTGTTACCTTGAAGGTCATACTGCGTCGCCGTGTACCCTCCCCATTCGCGAGATGTGGAAGATCGTGGGAAATTATGAGAATCTCCCACCGGAGCATAAGGCTCGTGTCCCGAGTAATTCGTATGAAGACGCAAAGACTGCGGTCCACAATGCTCAAGCTCGAGAAGCCGCGAAAACCGCGAACGGTAACAACCCAAACCTTTCGGAACGGGCTCATCCGCACCCAGCGGTCGATTCGGTCCCGAAAAACTAATCTTGGGAGTCTCCCCCACGGGAGGGGTGTCTTCCAAGCCGAAGTTGAAGACGCCTGAGGCGCCACCGCTTGGCTCCCCTGCCAAAATCCTTACGAGGAAACTGGCTCAAGAAGACGTGAGCTCGGACCACTTAGTGGCTCTGCGTCGTCCGTGGATACGGTCCCGTAACCTCCGCATCCCGGATCGAGTTTTGGTAATGGCCAAGAGGAACTATAAAGTTTATAGTGACCTCGGTCTCTCTAACCAGTTCATGGTTCGTCAGTTATCTGTCCTGGATACAGGTGCCGCTCCGAACCTGATCAATATCGGGATTATTCCACCCACCATGCGGAAATGCATTCGAATTGGTCCAAGTCTGGATCTGGCGGACGCTAATAACAACCCACTCCAGACTCTTGGAACAATTCCTCTGGTACTCAGACTAGGCACCTACGTGGTGAAGTTGGACTTCATCGTATGCGATTCTCTTGCTGCACCGGTCATCCTCGGTTGTGATTTCTGTGACCGCTTCGTGGAAGCTATCCGCCCTCGCTCCAGATCCGTGGAATTGGCCAACGGTTCGACCATCCCGATTGTACGGAAGCCCTTGCGACACGCCTCCCGTAAACGGGTACCTTTACCTGCTGCTCAGGAAGCGTCCAATGTGGATCGAGCATCTACGAAGATTCGCGTCGCGGAACCAGTTTCGATCCCGAAGGAATCTCAGGTGTGGGTCTCCGTAACATCCAAACACCACGGGTTGCAGGTTGTTCAACCGCTCCCCTCGCTCTACGAACAGCGCCGTCTCGCATTAGCAAATGGGATCGTATCCGTCGAGCCGGACAAACCCTTTAAGGTTCTCGTTGCTAACCTCGGAACTACCACTCAGTGGTTGGTTAAAAACCAGGTCCTGGGCAACATGCTTCCGCATCCGTTGGCTATCCTTCCTACAAAGATTCCGATATCCGACGTTCTCGGAATACAAGACCCTAAGGAGGGGGAGGAGGTCCCGTTCGTTCCGTTGGATCCCGCCCGGGAAAGTTCAGATTCGACTGTCGAAGAAGCTCAGAAGAGCACGACTTCAGCATCGGCAGATACTGCGTTAGACCCAGAACAGGCTTTGGATAGGTAGGACCTGGATCACATTAATGAATCTCATCGTGAGAAGTTTCATGGCATGCTCAGGGACTTTACCGCCATGTGGGACGGTTCCCTGGGGACGATAGGGGTAACCGAACATCGGATTGATTTGTTGCAGGATACACGGCCTATTGCACAGCACCCGTATCGAGCAGGCCCTAAAGCAAGGGGGGAAGAGAAATCTCAGGTGGAGAAGATGCTGCGAGCTGGAGTTATCGAAGCAGCACAATCCCCTTGGGCTTCTCCTGTTGTCCTTGTTCCGAAAGCGGATGGATCATGGCGTTTCTGTGTGGATTACCGCCGCCTGAATGCGGTTACCGTCAAGGACGTCTATCCGATTCCACGAATGGACGAGTATATTGACTTCCTGGGGAGCGCCACGGTTTTCACTACCCTTGATGCCAATTCGGGATACTGGCAGGTCCCTATTAGGAAAGAAGATCGTGATAAGACCGCTTTTGTGTGCCATCAAGGACTATATCGCTTTAAGCGAATGCCGTTTGGACTAACGAATGCCCCAGCTACATTCCAACGGGCAATCGATATCCTCTTGGCGAGGTTCAAATGGACCAGCTGTCTGGTATACTTGGACTACATTATAGTGTTCTCCAATAACTTGGACGATCACCTGTCCCATGTCCGGGAAGTCTTGACAGTGCTCCGCAACGCGGGCATCACCCTGAAGCTGGGAAAGTGTGAGTTCTGCGCCGATTCGGTAAAATATCTGGGACACATCATCCGCCCCGGACAGCTTTCAATCGATGAAGCAAGAGTGAAATCACTTCGAGAGGCGAAACATCCGACTAATCAAGCGGAGCTTTCGATCCTTCCTAGGACTTTGCAATGTATATCGCCGATTCGTCCCGAACTTCGCCGACTTGTCAGCACCGCTTAACGCACTCCTCCGGAAAGGACAACCCACCGAACTGGACGTCTTTGACGAGGCTGAGTCGTCAGCATTCTCGTCTCTTGTCGACGCTGTAACGTCCCCGCCAGTTCTGGCCTTACCGCACCCGGACTTACCCTTCGAAGTGGATACTGACTCAAGTGCCCACCAGGTGGGTTGTGCGTTGTTTCAAGTCACGGAAGAAGGAGAAAGACATCCGATCGGATATTGGTCACGTTCGTTGAACGTTCACGAGGGCAACTACTCGGTGTCCGAGAAGGAGTGTCTTGCTGTTGTTTGGGCGTTGGCAACGCTTCGCCCATACCTTATGGGTAACCATTTCAAGGTTCACACCGATCACTCGGCTCTCCGTTGGCTACTCGAAATTCGAGAACCGTCGGGCCGCCTCATTCGTTGGCGTCTCCGACTCTCGGAATTTACATTTGATGTCCTCTACAAGAAGGGATCCCTGAATACTCAGGCTGACGCCCTATCGCGCTTAGGAACATCAGCGGAAACCGAACCGGTCGACGATCTGCAAATACCATGTTTCATGGCACAATTCCCGGAGGGAACGGAAGAAGACGACCCAGACGTGAATGGGGATGACATCTGTGATGATATTCTGGCTGCAAGCCCTACGGATCCTCCGGATGGCCAGGTTGTTCCCATATCCTCTGAGGAAATGATCCGTGAACAACAGCAGGATCCTTTCTGTGCCCAGATTCGTGCCCGTCTTAACGGGGGTGCACAGATACCCTTTGCGGTGAACGATCGAGGCTACCTAGTCAGGTTGCTGACACGGGCCCCACAGATCGTTGTACCTCACACGCTGCAGCAGCGCGTCTTGCATCTATCGCATTACGCGAAGTTGGGTGCACATCCTGGCGGGAGGAAACTATACCTGACCCTTCGCAGGGACTTCTATTGGCCTGCTATGGCATTTGACTGCTATGCAGTTCGCCGCTCGTGCGTGGAATGTGCGAAGAATAATATGAAACTTCGGAAGTACTCGAAGAAGTTAACACTATTCCCGGCACGGGCGCCACTCGAATATGTCGCTATGGATATCTTGGGCGAGCTTGTCAAAACCAAACGTGGTTACAAGTATCTTCTCGTCATTACTGACCGCTTCTCAAAGTTGGTGAGAACAGTACCGCTTAAACGGATTACCGCGGACGTGGTTGCGCGTGCGTTCGTAACCCACTGGGTCTTTACTTACGGCCCGCCGGTACATCTACTCTCCGACAACGGATCTCAATTTACCTCAAAGTTCTTTCAGGACGTATGTAGAATCTTGGGAATCAAGAATATGTTTACTACCACCTACCACCGCACAGTGTAACGGACAAGTGGAACGATTCAATCGTACTATGCTCAACGCACTGCGCGCGTATGTTGCGGATCACCCCATGGAATGGGACTTGTACACGGACGCTATTACGTACGCGTATAACACCCAGGTACACCGGGTCACGACCCTCGCTCCATTTGAGCTGGTCCTGTCTCGGATTCCGCCACCCATGGCTATTGAAGCGCAACCGAACGTCTCGGGGCACCCTTCACCGAGGTTATATCGAGATACCTGGAAGAAATGGTTGAAGAACATGGTCCCTACCGCCCGAAAGGCTATGGGAAAAGCCCAGGAGGCATACAAACAGAACTTCGACGCGAAGATTCGTACCCCGATACCCCAGGTCTCGGAAAGGGATTCTGTCTTCTTGCGAAAGGAATATTATAATCCCGAAAAGGAGAAGCGCCAAAAGTTGTCACCGATAGTGAATGGACCCTATCGGGTGGTTTCCGTCGCCGACGACACAGTCGTACTGGACATCGATAACCAGTTCGAACGCGTCTCACGCAACCGCGTAGCCCACGCGCCTGCGCCCCTTGAGGGCTCATCACCGCTCGTGACAATCCCGGAGGATGACCTCGTAACTCCGCCAACGGATAATCTGCTTCCGTCCCGCCCACCCGTCTTACTGCACCCGGAACGGAGACTCTCGGATCTTCCGATTGCCGATCAACCGGTTGAGCGCGCCGCGCGTATCGTGCAACGCACGCTTGAACCCAAACGCCTAACCGTTACTCCGCCCGCGGAGGTCCTTCAGCCTGAACCCACCGCCCTCTAACCTAAGGAGGGGGAGGGACGGGAATCGATGGCGCCATCGCGGAAGGAAGCTCCGGCGTCGGACGGTGTCCCGCTTCATACGGCTTCGCGAGCGAGTTCCCTCGCGCCGCACTCTGCGCTAACCGAGGCCCTTCAGAGCAAGGGTACTGCCGTCACGGAACGCGTGGTAAGCCCGGCACGGGAGAAGGTTGGGAACAGTGGACGAGCCCGCATCGGGAATACGGCATCGTCGGATGAGCACCCCCGGAGCAGGGAGGAGTTGAACGCATCACGAAGCGAGAAGGCCGTCTCCGCGGACCCGGATGCACCCCTGTCGAGCGAGTCGCTGGGTAGCGAAGGAGGAAGTAGTGAACCGGACTCGGTGTGGTCACTAATGTGGCGAATGATATCTCCGAGCACGGAGCACATACAACCTCGGTCACAACCAGTTTAGTGGTGAGCTGAAAAGCAACCGCGGACACGGAGAGTGTGGTTGACACTGCGTGCGTTACCGCAGAGCCCCACAAATGGACACTGTGACGCCACTGTCACGCGGACGAAGCCCGAAATTCCAAGCCATGGAAAGGTTTACACGTACATACCGCCGGCCGGCGTCAGGAGTACATTCAAGACCCGCGTCGTGGAAAGACCGCGCGCGACACTTGCCGCCAGCGGCCAGCCAATCACAGTGTGTGATGCATGGCAATCCGCCTCCTGGCGTCGGAACCGTAGTGAACCGCCTCCCTCACCGTGAACGGTCAAACTCACCAGAGTTGCACGGGTCGCGTGGGAGAAGAGCTCGCGAGCGGCGAGTCAATAGGGGAATCCGGTTAGAACGGAAGGCCGCCCCACAAGGAGAGGATTAGGAAGCGGAAAGACCGCAATGCTGTATCAAGTGCCAGCACTCGCAGCGTCGAGGAAAACTGACTTTGCCCGCAGGGTCGCGCCAATTTCAGGCAAGTCCCCTCACAGGGTTCTCCCCTTAAGCCCTGCCATGACGGGTCAGGAGCCGGCTACGTACGACCAGGAGTTTGTCGTTGACCACATCGTGGATCATGTTCTGGACTCCAAAGGAGTGTGGTTTTACCAAGTCCGATGGTACGGATACCCCCCGGAAGAGGACACATGGGAGCCCATTCAGCACCTTCCTCGTTCCAAGGTGATAACCTACCACCGCCGGATGCGGTTCACACTCCCATCCACTTTGGACATGGCCCATGTTGGGTAGGACGATACACTGCACTATGCAGAAGATTCCGAAGACGGAAGAGAAGTCTCCGAAGAGAAGAGGACACAGGAAGAGATCTGGCTACAGAAGGTTACACGAAGTAATGGACTGGATAGGGAAACCAATGGTCATTGGACGTCACACCGCCTAGCGGTCCGACCGAAGTAACGGTTTAATGAAGAATACCGCCTAGCGGTCCAGCATGAAGATGCTATGAAGAAGAAAAAGAAGAGTCCGGACATACGGATATAGAAGAAGTAAGTCATTTACCACAAGCTATGGAGCGTTAAGCGCTAACCTATATCAGGTGTGTGTGCCACGGTCCAGGATCCTGACTTAGGATGAGCCGCTCGTTGGCGGTTGGTAGTTAGCAGACGCGAAAGCCAATAACTCGCTCACGCTGGTGAGGTTGGAAGGCGCAACCACTCCAATGGACTGGAGGTGAGCCCTGAGGGCAACGGCCTGAGGGTCCACGGGGACCGGAGATGCGGTAGACGGAGAAGCAGTCGCACTGACGGCCATATTCCAGCCATCTGGAGCAGCCACATGCTGGCCGGATCCGTCGAGATCGTCGACCATCGCCGCTCCCGGGGCTACGGCCTCCTCCACCTCATCGGGGTCGTCATCCACCATTGGATCATCCTCGTAGGAACCGTGCCAGTCATCGGAAAGCATGAACCCAACCGGGTGGCCTCGCGGAACGGAGCGTGGTACATCGCGTAACGCTAGCGCGTGAGCCCGTGAAGTCACGGATACCTCCCAAGGGTCATAGAAGACGAAGTTGCCAGCGTTTGGATTTCTCCGGCCTGGAGAGAGATCATGCCTGGAAGGCTCACCGTCAGGGACGTTGGAGGCTGGGACTGTATCCCAGTTAACCATATCGATGGAGTTCAGAAGGCACTGAAGCTCATCCACATTGGCTTCGGATCCCAGAGGGATATAGAGATCCAATCGGCGGATAACCTGGCGTAGGTGAGGAGGAATGTACCACAGAAGGTTCTTGTCGTACAACTCCCAGAGGAGAAACGCGGCAACGCGAGCAGCCCATTCGGCGAGGAAGAAAGTCCAGTAACCGGAATCCGGATTGTTGATTAATCGTGAACCGATGTAGCTGAGGCACGAAGGCATCTCCGCAAAGCATCCCCTCGGGACTTCGAACCTGCTCCACCAATTGGGAAGAGGTGCATACCGGCCGCGCATCGCGGATGGACGGAGCCTCTCGACCTCGAGATTTTGGTATGGTACCAGGAACCCGAAGCGGGAGCGCGCCTTTCGCTCAAACCGGAGTCGGTCGAAGAAGGATCCGCGATGATTCGGACGACGAAGATATCGGAACTCTGCACGCAGAATTGGGCGTCTCCAGAGGAGCATCCCGGCTTCTATTGGAGTGGACCGGAACGGTGTAGATGGCTGGTAGGCAGCAAGGTTCTCGCAGTATGAGACTTCACCGTAGGTACGGTACCGCGAGAGGTCAAAGCTGTATTCCATTGGTATCAGCTCATCCGGATAACTCACGCGGGCGAGACGGTCGTAGGCGACCTTGGCCATCCTGGCACGGGCTTCATTCAGCGTCTCGAAACCATATCTGGTGCGCTTCCGTGCGTGGAACTGTGGCTCTACCGCGATACGCGTCCTCCAGTCGAAGGAGTCGACCAAATCCCAGCCTAGTCCCCCTGGGAGCTCGCCCTCCTCCACATAGGAGTCGATGAGGTCCGAGTCGGAAACCCATGTGGGGTGGAACCAGGGCGCACGCGAAAAGAGGAGAGCGTCTTCCCGGGGATTGTGGGCCCAAAGTGTCGATGGTGACACCCAGCCGGCGGCGGTCGCAGTGATCGGTATCGCTTGAGCGGAATTCCAGGCGGCGATATTCGCGGCATCCGAGGCATCCAAGGTTGGAACATGAGACGATCCTCCAGGCAGAGGCAAGGAGAGGAACCCAGAGGTTGGGTGACGAACCCGCAACCCCGGCGTCGCGTAGGAAGGTTGTCCGCTCGCGGAAGTCCCCTGCGGGGCGCCCGCAGGCGGGTTGTTCGAAAACGGAGTGTTGATCATAGCAGAGAGGGGCGCAGAGTCTGTTGAAGAAGGTACTGAGGGTTGATCAGTTGTAACCGTGTTGGTACGGGGGACCGGTATCTCGGCGATTCCCTTGTCGGGACTATTTATACCCTCGCGCCTCATCTCCTCACGCCTATACTCACGTTCGTTTTCGGCCCTTAAGGAGGGGGATGTGTAGTGCAATACATTCCCGCGTACGGGCGATGGTGAAACTCATATCTGAGGTGTACTCGGTGCGAGCGATGAAGCGGGATGCATGAATTTTAGCCCCCGTTTACCGGGCTAATTAGTGGTCGGGTTACCCAGGGTGGTTATAGGAACATTCATATTTTATGGTACTTGCCTGGCAAGGGTGGTGGACACGTGGCTACAGCCCCGGCCAGGAGGCCCAAAATGGCTACTTATTTTAGTATAGTTTAGGGGTTAATTTTACTTAGGCTAGTGCACTACCTACTGTACTGCACTGAGCTAGTACTTGAGCGTCGGCCGCACGACGGCGAGCTCACCAAGAAAAGAAAGGAGAGTTCGGCTCTGACTCTATTCGCCATGCGAAGTGTCTAACTCCTCGCGGAGGTACACCGCTTGCCCGGTAGTTTCACCCGACTCGCACCACCGAGTAGACCGTGCTCGTCGTACCCAGTGGGTTGTGACCACTCGTGGTATTCATTGTTGTCGTGTGACCGCCCGTACAGGCCCTATCTCCGCCCCAGTTTTGGGTATTGATATTACCGACGTGTGTCGTGAGACCGTGAGACCATCTCTTCCCCTCATATCCCCTAACCGCCGCGCGGTGCGTGTTCGTGTGTGTGTATCGGCACCCCCCTCCGGGGTCTGTTCCCGCTTTCCGCACGCCCCCGTCGGGTGGTCCCTTTCCATCTTTTGTTCCCCTGCTCGCAGGCTACTTCCGTACCAGCCGTGGTTCCGACCCGTTCTAACCCCTAAACCTCCGAGGTACATCCAGGCTCCCGACGGAGTTACACCCGTCATACGGGAGACGGAGGGCTCTACCCAGCTGGGCCTACCTCTCCAAGAGAGCAAGGCTTCGAGCTGCCTTGGGTGCCTTTCCCACACCGGGATTGCACCACAGAAACCACCTCTGCTACATCAAGTTGCATGGAATCAAGAGCGTTTTGAGTTCTACGAATGTTCAGGAGTTGCCGTGCGCGTATCTCATCAATGTGTGGTAACAACATATATTTTTCTATTGGAAGCGCGTGGATCAATGGTCAAGAGGGCGTCATGCCTCTGAAAACTTCAAGTGGTGGCCGGTATACCCCGAGGCTGTTTTTTGGGCCCCTAGGCGCTTCAGGGGTGTGCTTTTCAGAATTGTCCGGATGCATGCTATGAATGTCAGCCAGTCGGCGACACAAAGTCCACATTCGTGCACCAAAGCATTGCAACCTCGCAGAAATTCGCGACACACGCTTTGTACCGTGCTATCTGCCCACGACGAGTAGGCAGTAGTAAATTTGTGACTGATCTTCAGTTCATGTGCCAGTAGGCGATCGCTGCCCCAACTTGACCCGATATACAAAAAGTCAAGGTGCACAACCTGATTGGGCCTTTTTCCGTGGAGCGTGGAGCCCAGTGGCCTGGGCACTACTTCAGCAATGCACGTTAAAAGGCATTCTATACAGACGCTCATGATCCCAGAGAAGTTGTTGCTAAGGGTGCTCCATGTGATATTTTCCTTCAGAATGCTCTTTGTGGCTTCGGCCCTGCAATGCCCGATCGCTCTTGCCTGGGAAAGCATAACCAACTTTTATTTTCAGCTCCGCGGCTCCTGATGGTATCCATATTGCCTTTTCTGGCTTCCATACCCAATCTGAATTCTTTCTGAGATCATTTAATACTCTTTGTGACGCGTAGGCTCTGCAATAATCATCTAAGTCCTGCCATTCAATCTCAGTACTTGGTGGTGGCGATTGAGCGGTTGTCTGCATGATGATACAAATATTTCGAGTCGCGAGCCTCTGCTTTTGGTATTCTCGTGGCCATCGGGTGAGCATGTTCGCACACACGTTATCCGATCCTGGTATGTGCTCGATATTGTTCTGGAATCACAAAGACAATACTGCCCAGCGCTGCAATTTGGCGACAACGTGGCGGTCTAATGTGGTTCTCAGTGCCATCGGATCAAACAAAGAAAGAAGGTGACAGTGGTCTGTGAATACCTGTATAGAGTGGTCATTGAGGAAAATATAGTCCACCTTATCAAATTTCTGCAAAATTGAAAACGCTTCCTGCTCGTAGGTACTCGGGTATTTTTGTGCGTTTTTGAACTTTACACCCAAGAATGCCAGTGGCTTACGGCTCTGTCGGTTGAAGTTCTTCGTTCGCAATACGGGGTCTGTTTGTGTAACAACTACTGACCCATGATTGTTGGAGGCATCAGTATACACGCAGTTAACTTTGACTTTCTTTTGCGTGGGTATGCTATCGAAATTGCGTTCTGAATATTTTCTTACAGCATGGTGCTGTCGCACACACGCACGCGCACACGCGCACACGCGCACACGCGCAAACGCGCACACGCGCACATGCGCAAACGCGCACACGCGCAAACGAGTCCACTCATCCTGCAATCCATTCTAGATTACTACCTTTCTAAGTGAGACTTCTCGCACTAAACCATCCCATTTTCATCACCTCGTACGGGTCCAAATCATATACGGTAGAGCCGTCACGGTAACCGCGTGGCACTCCTATGAGTAGAATCATCGCGATTTCCACGCATTTTGCGTTAAACCACAACTATCTGGTACCGAAAGCACCGCTCGCCTACTGAAGACACTCCCCAACTCTTTAATGGCGATCAATCTCCTAACTGACGCCAGTAAAATGGAATACGATCAAGTCATTTCCCTCCAATGTTCTGAAATAGACAGACAAAAAAGAATCGGAACTCCAGAACTACCTCTGGGGCACAAGAAAAAATAAAGCGCGACAAAACCCGTACCTTCCAGCCCAGATATCTCACGCCGGACCAAAACAACCTACATTTCAATACAAAAATGTCAGATGCTGTAACTGTGATAAACTTGGACGTATTCGCGCCGAATTCAGAGTAAGAAAAATGATTGACCGCGCAAATAACCGATATCCAAAAGGCGGAAGAAATGGCTTCACCAGAAGAAACAAGAACAGAAAGCAAGGACCATGAGACTCAAACAAGCATGAACAAAACCCCAACTGAAACAATGGCCAACAAATATATACTGAAAAAGAGCCACGAGGTTTCGTGGCAATCGCTAAGGCTATGCCTCCCTGCTTTGATAGTAAAGTCAACACATGGATCGAATGTGGTGCAACACATGTCTTTGTGAACGACAAATCATTGTTTTGGGACTATCACCGTACTAGAGACCAAACCGTTCGCACATGTGACTGCCGGTCTAGGATCGAAGGATATGGAACAATAACACCCCCACTGGGAGATGGATTGAGTCTTCCATGAAAACACACACCATCCTTAGACTCTAACCTCATTTCCCTCTAAATACTCGCACAGCAAACTTCGGTAGATTTCTTGAACAACTCAGACCCCACGTGCTTCATCATCAAACATCCGGAATCTGGTGATTTACTCTACCGATCACAACAGAGGAACGGACTATATACGTTTCCGCACCCTATTCCCCCGCCAAGAGCACAAACAGCAATTCCGTTCCCAGGTGACCTCGCAAAGGACTGGCACGAAGGACTTGGCTAACCAGGAAAGGATAGGCTCTTGTCCTGTTCGGAACTATCGAAAGGAATCCCAAACCCCTTACGCTGCGAGGTACACAACATCCAATGCTCAGACTGTATTGAAACTGAAACAAAACGGGCTGCCGTGGAACCCTCAGCGTCAGTGGCCACGAAGCCCCTAGAGCTTTTGCATACAGACCTTACTGGTTCGATCAAACCACGTTCATTAAAAGACTCAAGGCATATGCAGGTTCTCCTTGATGAAAACACAAGATCATCATCTATATACTTCATGGACAGCAAGCTGCACTTCTTCCATTCCATAAGATGGTACAAGGCGTGTGCAGAGAACGAAGTACCAAGCCATAGACTCTACCACGTTCGCCTTAACAGGGCAGGTGAGAACCGATCTGACGACTTCAGCACATACGCTTCAGAAAACGGAATCGTCCTCGACTACACTCCACCGTATGCCCACCAGTCGAATGGAGCAGCAGAAAAGATCATCCAAGACCTCTGGAAAACTGCAAGGACATTCCTTCACGCTTCACATCTCCCTCTATAACTATGGAAAGAGGCGATATCCCACGCAAACCGGATACCTAACCGCCTACCAATCTCTCGTGTAGGTATGCAGATTCCCTACAAACTATGGCTCAAGAGAAAGCCAGACTTATCGAGACTTCTGAAGTTTGGACAAAAGAAACATGCATTTATCTACAGGTCAGAGACTGTTACCAACAAAAAGCTCCTGTCTCACGCACTTCCTGGACACTTTGTTGGAATTCAAAGCCTACGCACTCTGTACCAGATCTACATTTCTTCGCTACACAAATTAGTGAAACGTAGACAACAGTACTTTACGGTCACAAAGGAAAGACTCCCTTCAATCAATCAACTGACTGATTTCTCCTCATTGAGACGAAAAGAAGCCGACAGTGAAATGGGAGATGCCAAGTAAGAACATATGGACGCATCTCTAGCTCAGTGCGTGGTATCAACGGCAAGATCTGAGAACGAGGAACAGGAACTCACGGTTTCGAAGACCTTTAGAGATGCGCATAACATTCCGGAGTGGACCGATGCAATTGATAGGGAGTATGAGGCTCTAACCTGCAGAAATACGTGAAAGCTGGTGGACCGAAAACATGAAATGAAACCACTGCAATTCCTGTGGACGTTCATCTCGAAGCATACAAGTAGCGAAACCTTGAAGATACTGCCAGAGGGTCAAGGTGTGGTCTGAGGAGACAAACAGGAGCCGTATGTGGATGAAGACCTGGAAAAGTTGTACGTAGCACGGCTAGACACAATAAGACTCAAGCCGGCAAAAGCGGCTGCACAGGGTTTAATAATAGAAATACTGGATATAAGTAACGCTTACTTATACGGAGACCTGGACGAGCCATTAATAATGGAACAGCCTACCAATGCGTCGGGCTTGTCATATCAACACGGAAAAGTCTGCCTACTATTGGAGTCCATGTATGGTGCGAAACGAGCCGGACATATCTGGGGATCACTATTTCCTTCAGAGCTGCTAAAGCTAAAATTTTGGCAGTCGCGAATTGATAGCCGACTGTACATCTACAAGTCGAGTATTGGGTTTATTATACTTGTAGTTGTAGTCCACGACGTACCAATGTAGTTGGTCTGAAGATCTCTCCCGGACTACTTGAAGAAAGAGATGAACAAAATATTTCAAATAAGTCTCTTGGTGAAGCAATGTCTTTTATTGGGATGGAAATCGACAGGGACAGCAAAGCGATTTGGGTATCACAAGAAATATATGTCGTCAAGACGTTAGAGGAGTACAGATTAGTGAAATCAAATCCTGTACTGATTCCGATGCCTACCCATTGCGATCTGACGGATCTAAAGGACGACGAAGAAAATCTGTTCATTGTGCTTCAAGCCCGATGCCAAAAACCAGTAAGGCATTTCATGTACTTGGCTGTGACGCCAAGGCCTGAAATCATGTTCGCAGCTTCAATTCTAGCGAGAAAAGTGCAGGCTCCTGAAAAGAGACATGCTTGACTTGCGAAAAGGGTGTTCTGGTACCTGAAAGGTACGAAAGGCTATTGCCTCTACTTCTCATCAAGCTCCAACGCGCCCATAGAAGCGTATTGCGATGCAGACTGCGCTAATTGCAAGGACACCAGAAAATCTGCAACTTATTCACTGGTAAAGGTAAACGAGGGATCCACTTTTTGGACTAGAAAAATGCAGAGGATAATTGCGCTACTTTCTGGAGAGGCTTAATGCATGGCATTTTCCTACTGTGGAAAAGCCATGAAATGGCCAAGGAAATTGTTTTCGGAAATGCTGAATGAAAGCATCAGTGAAGATGAACCGGAAAACATCTATCTCATTCCGGTATTCAGTGAAAGTTCCACCACGTTGTCAATCGTCCAAATCGCCGGATGTTTGAGCGTAACAAACATATTGATCTGAAGTTCCACCATGTTAAAGAGTTGATGGAGAATGACATTGCTCGCATGGAATACATGCGGACTGAAATGCAGCCTGCTGACGTGTTTACTACGTAGTTGAGGTGAGACTGTCTGCAAACCCAGTGTTTGCTGTGTGCCACACCTCAAGCGTTAGAACATTTGTCAAAAAAACTAGAAGTGACGATATACCCCACACACTGTGTTTAGACTGCAAGTATGTGGGCTCCATCACGAGGCAGTGACGTGGGAGGCTAAAAAAAATGACAAATTAGCCTAAAAAGGGTGTTCCACGTAGCTCGAAGCCCCAATAAAAATAAACCGACCCGAACAAAAGTTCAAACGAACAACCAATGCAGGGAACAAACGAACTCAACCTGCAACGATAAAAACAAATAAAAAAGAACAGGACAAGGCTCAATCCAAATACAAACGTCTTGATGATTCTTGAAGTGGTGTGCAACCCAAGAATTAGTTTAACGGTCACTAGAATTCAGACCTCCCGGCTTCTAGTAAGACATTCCGGATTTCAAATGATTTCTGCAGCCTACTCACTTCTGCATAAAGCAGAAGCAGGTGCGTACAATCCTCACAGGGCTTCCGAAGTAGAGCTACAAACAGCGGGATATAGTTTCACTCTATACCCAATCTGGGTCTTTGCAGGAGAGGTTGCATGGCACGTCGCCTGCGGACAGCTTTTGGTCAAACATCTCCGTCCGGAAATCACCAAGTTTTTCGATCGTCACCAGTATCCGATCAAAGCTCCAGTGGAGTCTCAGAGACGACAAAGGCGCCTTTGATACAAACTATCTGTCTCTTTTCCACGCCAAAGGCGCTTCAACCATGCTCAATGACGGTAATTTTTCATCTCAACTATACGAAAAGCGTGAAAAGCCTCAATAAGTGCAATTGAGAGTTAATGGTTGATAGTAATAGTCGAGACAGTTTTTGGGGTGAGGATTGTTAGATGTTATTTTGAGATTAGTCCAGACCAAAGTCCAAGACCCAACTCGTCATTTTATAGAGTCATAAAGCATGCAAAATAACACAGAAACGCATTAATACTTTTTTACTTACTTATGTGTGGGTCTAAATTATTCCATTGGCTTCCAGAAGCCTCTGGAGCTGCACACTAACCAATAGTAATTTAGCAACTGGCGCCTGCGTCACCCAAATATGGTGGTAATGCTGGACCAGCGAAGCTTAGAATGCTCCAGACAATGCTGGAGCACTCTACACGTGTGTTCCAGCAATGCTGGAACATTCTATAAATTTCGCAACCGACAAATTAGAAGTGACGATGTAGTTTACCTCACAAACTGTGTGGGGTACATCGTCACTTCTAATTTCTTTTGACAAATTATCTAACGCTTGTGTTTTTCTATTTGTGAATTTGTTTTTCCTTGATTTTTGTAACAGAAATAAGAACCCATTGTTCCGTTTTACGGATTTGGGTAGTATGGAAATGGCTACACCTTATCTTTTGGTGCAGATATCTTCTACAAGGTTTTGCTGCGCAAAAAGGTTTTTAGCGGTGGCACCCTTAGTCAATTTGTCGAGGTAGGTACTGTACCTATAGTACGCAGTCATGATACCTTGTTCATAACTCCGAGAGACGGTGGGAATGGCCTTGCCTGCCGTTCAGTAAAACGTGTAGACGTACATATTCCACTGAACCTGACAGTCAAATTATCAATAAAGCACCGTCGGCGGCTCTGGCTGACCTCGTGTGTCGGTCAAGCCGTGAGGGCACTACCCCTTGTTTTTCAAGAACTAGCGACATGACCGGCTTCAACGACGACACAATCAACAGCGACACATCGCGGTTTGTGTCAGGTGGATATCATTTACTGAAAGTGGCTTCGCTCCACATTACATAGCTATCAAATCGTTATAAGCACCCCGTTCAAAGCCAATGTCAAAGCTTTTCACCCTGATGTTACCCTTGTATCAAGAGTAGTCGGGTTGCCAGTGATCTAAAGAGAACTCCGGGGCGTTGAGGAGAAAGAGCAGCACATTTTGCAAGCTTTTCCGCTAACCGAATCGGAGGAAATCTACCGTCTCTGAGATGGTATGTGACTGCATGGGTCGCAGCATTGGGTTCCTGGTTGAGTTTCACAGACCATTTGATTTTTCCAGGTTCCGTCCACTTTGACCATCTTCCAGTGGCAAGCCTGGCATGCGCTACAGCACTGCCCGAATGACTCCTTAGCAAACCCTGGAGAACTTATACTCCCTAACCTTCCACTCCGTGAAACTCTTGGTGTATATCTGAAGCCAGCAACTCTTCCTGGTGAAGCTTGTGCATGTGGAACTCCCACCTCTTGAGGGACAGGGAAATGCGATTTCCTGGTGTGTAGGGCTCTCGACTGAGCAAGACCTGCCATGAGCAATATCCACATTATCCTGATCACAAATTTCATTTTGCCGTAATTCGTTGAAGACAACCACAGCTTCTCTTGCTAGAAGGCAGTGAACTTGATTCAGGTAAGCAAGATTGTCTCAGAAGGAGCGGCTGGAGCTTGGGTGATGAATGATGGACGCCTTTCGTGGAGACTGGAGTAGTTTAAATACCTTTTGTCAGCCCTGAATCTTCACGAAGCTTCTTCAGAAAATCATTTGGTGATACGAAAGGCTGCCTGCACATATGACACCAAAGGATAAGAAAACCCTTAGACCTACAGAGCAAATTGTATCTCACCTCGTTGTCTATACTTTACTGAGGATACCATAGTGCCACATTGAATCTTCAGGGCTTGGAATAGACGAACAAGACGCAACTGTATTGATACATATTTCATAACATGGGGCACGCACATCACATGCTTGGGAGAAATAGCTCCTCGCAAAGGCTGTACAAAAATCTCCGGCTAGTTTTGAATTAATTCTGACCATCAGCTTCTGCGCCTCCTCTCAGGGGAGCCAAACAAGCCAGCAATGAGTGTAAAACCCATGCTGGGATTGCTGGCAGTTATCTCAAAGACAGCTAAACCGTAATGCTACGACGGGTAACAATTTGCCTTCCCCTCTCTATGACCTTGCTAACCCTTTGTTGTTGCCTCTCTCCGCCGGGTAGTGGGGGCAGCATTGGATAGTACTTGTTGCCCGTTCTCTCATAGCAATTCCTAAATAACTCCAGTGACAGAGATGCGATGACCAGACTTGTGCGTTTTGGGCCGAAGTAAGGAAGCGGAGACTTTGGTACTAATACGTCGGCGATTTCAATGAATATTTCCGGCATTCACGTATGCAGTCTTTTCTGAAACGAGATGGGTTATACAGCCGAGCGCACGTGTGAAAAATATTCTGATAGGAAAAATCTCATCGCGTTTTTTCTAGATGTTTGACTTCGTGTCCCTGGACAGACGGTTATCCACGACCGAGAACGCTGTTCGGGTATGATTCGCTTCACTTTAAAAGTTCTCATCTGAATTCTCTAATCATTGATAGAGAGAAGTTCCTTTCCATCAATGAAAACGGTTTGTTTCCGTAATTTAATGTTATTGTGGAAAAAGAGGATCGCGTGCACAGCTCAACAATTGTTGGCTTCTTGTTATAGGTGCTTCTTCGTCAAGGAAGCCGGCTGGTAGTGCATGGCGATATAATGTACCGACCAAAATGCTTAGTGGGTGAAATTTTATACAAGAGAAGGGCAGGTCAACTCTTCATCAACTTCATCAAGAGAGAGTATGTGACAATATTCTCTGAACCTAGAGCTGAGCAAACTGGAGTTTATCACCATCAGAAATCATTTTTTAGCGTTACGTCAGTTAATGAGCATTGGGGTTAAATATCTCTGTTATCACGATAACAGAAATATTTAAACCCAATAAAAAGGTGATAACTGTCACCTTTGTATTTTGGATCAAGGCGTAGGACTCTCGGAGGGCACATCTCCCCCGTACCTATTTCTCTCTCTTGATGCTGCTTTGTAGCCCTAAGGTCATGTCGATGAACGTTTCTGAACCAATTTGGATGCTGCTCATTGAATACTAAGATAGCCAAATTCAGAACGATGAATCCCGAAACTTGCGGGCTCTTCGTAGCAAACTTGCGAGAGCTGTCTTGTAATGCATCTTGCCTACGCCATGTTGCGGCATGAATCACAGCACTGAGGAGTATGTTGAGTTACGCAAATCCTCTTGTTCTTCTTCTGTCCACGTTCTTCCACCATGATCCACTTGCAAAATCTGCACGCAGTACAGCACAAACACACTCCAGGGCCGTGTTGCTCTAGCCTTAGCGAGTGCTTGAGTTCAGCTGCTTTCCCCGACACGGTTTCTGCAAAGATAAGTCGTATCTCGTTCTTGACAGGTGAACTTTCACGCCTTGCGTTTAGCGCTCTCGAATGTGCGATCCCAGCCAGCATCATCCACAATGCAAAGGCCACCATAAGGATAATGTACAGCTTCATGTTCATCCTTTCAGTCCGTCACAGCTCCTATTGCAGCAGTTAGATGTGCTCAGTTGATAGTGCAACGTTGAACGAAAGGCAGCCGGAGCCAACCGATGGGCGAAAGTTGGGAACAGCGTCCGTTGGAAGAGAGTGAAATAAAAACACTTTCTGCTCAGTTGCATTCATCGGAGAAGGTCATCAAGAGGAGAAGACTCACCGACTCCTGGACCTTACTTCAGAAGGTTGAAGCTATCAGAGTATGCAGTTAACCCTTATCCCGGCCTTTGTTCGAATAATTCGATATCGAAACAAGACACACAATGTGCGTCTTCTTTCGTTCGCTGTCTTGTTTCGATATCGAATTTTATTTTTTATTTATCGCCTGTTTTACGTAACATAATGGTATTTCCATGAAAGAAGATTTATCGGAGCGGAGCGGGTCAAAATAGATCTCAAAACTTGTTCGGAGCCATTGCGAGCACGTTATAGCCTGCTTGGCAGGCCACCGTGCTCGCAGTGGGCTCGAACAAGCTGCCATCAGACCCGCTCCGCGCTCCGGGAATCTCGTACAATCGCTTTATGGAAACCGTTTTTTCCTTTCCCATCTCTTGCCGTTCGTCTACTACGTCAGCGGATAAGAGATAACAAGCTCTCGTACTACAATTCAGCTGCGTTTACACAATCAAAGTTGTCTCTTTACGTAACAGCAACAACTCAAAACCACTCCACGCATTTTGAGAACGTCATGCACACGCTTCACCAAACACCAGTAGAATCTATCCATAACGTCCTTGAATTCTTCAATTCTTCATCAAACTTCCATTCACTATCTCAACTAGCCAGCGCCCTTTTTGAATCTCCAATTGTACAACAAATATCATTCTTAACACCACAAGAGATGTTTTTTCGAAGAAAACCATCTTATGGCGTCATCTATATCGGTTTCCACTCAACAAAAATATTTACCCGCCCTGCACAGCTTTACGGACTACATGAATACTCGCGATCAATTTGGTATGACACTAGATCAGCACTTGGCACAATATATTCAGCACCACCACTCTCATAACCCCCGACCTGGCGTCAGACAAGAAATTAGTAACTTAAGGTGCATGATGTTGCTTATGTTTCCATGTCTCAAACCAAAGCTTGGTCTTTCTCGTAAATGCATCTAAGAATGGAAAAGACTGGTTCCTTCTCAGTGCTAAGCCCCGTTTACAAGGAATATGGTCCTTGCATTTCGTGGAGTTTTATTCACTCTGATGATGCTGAATTTGCGGCAGTTTTGTTACTTTCCTTTTCAGGTTTTCTACGTGTGTCGGAAGCACTACAACTATGCTGGAATCAGTTTGCCCTTCCTGGAGACATACGATTTGCTGCATACGGGCCACAATCAGCTGGAGTCAATATTGAAGATGCAAAGACTTCCCGTTCAACAGGCCGGTTGCAGTTTGTCCCAATTTTTGACACAGAAGTCATTCAGTTCCTTTCCATCTACCGCTTTTCCTGTCCTACATCACAGTCTTTCATTTCTAACTTGACATACTCAAGCTATCTGCAGAAGGTTAAGAACGTAGCAGCACTTTATAACCTTGGACATGCGAAATTTACGCCTCACTCAGCGCGAATTGGCAAAGCTACCGAACAATTCGTCCTCGTAGAATCAGTCGAACAGATCGCGATACATGGCCGCTGGAAATCTCTGAACTCTCTCAGATACTACGTCGACAATGGTCGAAGCTGGCTGCTCAGTATCCCAATTACACCCCAACATCAACAAAAACTGCAACAGGATGCCGCTTCGCTCTCATCTCTCCTCGCCAGTGAACAATTATCTCCATAGTACCATGCACCTCTTTACAGCACCGTACATTGCGCTTCGCTCTTTCCTTTCGCTTGAACTCAAATATTTACCCCCACCTTCGTTTCATGTACCGAAAGCCCACTCCTTGCTTCAAATTCTCTTCTTCTTATCGTCTGACGCATCCCAACATGTGTCTCACACCCTTAACGCACACAAGCTTCTCCATCCATTTCAATCCCCGATCCAACTCCCAACGAACGCTCACCCGTATTGTTTCCTCCGTCCTTGCCAGCCATACCCCCCGTTGCACTCACCCTCTCGGCACAATGTCGCCCACCAATCCACAACCCGGCCCGAGCCAGCCACTGCCTCCCGGAATCGAATATGGATCACTAGGAACCAAGGACCCCTCCTTCTTTCTCACCAGACTCTCCAACGCCCAGCTGTATACCATCATTGGCACGGCTCCAGAGTCCACCCGCAAACCCCTCCCCAGCAATGCATCCAAAATCCAACTCCTTGGGGAAGTCCTCCGCTTACGTGATTTCGAACTCTCCGCAGCCTTGGAAGCATCCAATGAACACGCGAAACAACTGGACACCCTTCTCAACACGAATCCCACAGACATTCTCAAAATTTCGAAGGAAGAACCTCACAGACTTAAGTCATTCATGCAATCCGCTTTAGTATCTGACCCCACCCTCCGTCCTGCATCCGTCCCCGACAGCCAGTCTGAAGCCGCAGCAGTTTCCATTACGTGGCAGTTCTCTGTCTTCCCTAAATCCATCCCCTCATCTCACCTCGAAGCATCCCCACCTCAACAGCAACAGCCACAACTACCAGCCAATCAAACACTATCCCAACTTATTGCTTCTGCCTCCACAGTGCCCCCGAACCAAAATGAGGCACATATCAATACCTCAGACGAAGACGACGAGCCTCCGCGCAAGAAAATCAAACAGATCATCAAACCCAAAGGGTTCACCGTCGGCCTTTCTTCAGCCCAATTGCAGGGCCTGGCAAACTATCAGGGAAAAGGAGTATCGTCCACCAGTCTCATGGTGGACGCTCTCATAGGCCCATCCATTCTCCTCTCCCTAATAGCAGCGGGAAGCGACATCCCAACCTTTCTATCCCCGTCGTTTCGCCATTGGCGTCGCATGCCATCAGGCCAGCCGTCAGCAGCCGAAGTCGAAGCCTAGACCCTGGGACGTATGATTCACATCAAAATTCTGGTCCACCTCACACCCAAAGACGCATTGGAGCAACGTCCCTCCCTAGAAATAGCTCTATGACGTCTCTGCGCCATCTTCTACGTGGAAGAAGCAGTCTCCATCGGAGAGCACACAGACCGTCGAGGAGCGTGGGCTATTGCAAGCCAAATTCTGAAGTCTTCCCCCCAAGGAACAATGAGATCTCAAGAGCTCCTCGAAGAAATGACCAGACGAATGTCACTACAACACAAACGCATGACAGCCATCAAGTCCATGCAGGAGAACCGTTCGAAGCCAAACTCCCGATCGCCCTCTGCCCCAAAAAATCGTCAACAAAGCCAAACTACAGCCTTCAACAAAAAGCAACACACCACACCAATCCCGATTCAAAGCTGTTCCCCCTGCCATTCATCACCGCAGAACACCCTTTCTCTTCCGAAGCCAACAAACTGATCTTTTCCATCAACCGTCTCTACCTCGGTCCCCAATTTTCCACGGTCTACGGAACGCAACCCAAGCGAATCGAAATGCTGCACTCTACCAGCTATAAGTCAATTCTTGCACGTGCACAGCGTCTCACATCTGCCAGAGCTTAAAACGGAACATTCACCCTCCTCCTTCGCCTCCAGACCCCTTTCTTCTGCCCAGCACTTCCTTCGACCTCACATCCGCTATATATAATGAAACATCGAATCCGGAGCGAGCTTTCACTCGCGGCGTCTTCAAAAGCATAACATCCTCAAACCTCTCGCTGCCCTCTCCACAAAATCGAGAGTACCGTGACCGCAGTCACCTCTGGATCAAATTCCTTCTCCCCTTTCTTCAACAGGTTTTCTCTATATCATCCCCGACCTGTCTGCGCCATGCACTTATTAAAACCCTCAATCACCCCAACAAATATATTCCCCCTCCTCAAAAGCTACATTCATCTCGAACGGAATATATGAAACTTATTTCACGGGCCCACAACGCTGGAATGCTGCAATGGTCAGTCATTGAAGAAGAACCACCCGCATATAATCAAGCGGCATCTCACTTGACCATGACACTGTTTGCAGTATCAAAATCTCCGCAAGAGGACAGGCTCATATTATGGCCACGCGTGCAAAACGAACTACTCGCAGAACCCCCTCACACATCGCTTCCTGACCCAGGCCTGTTCGACAAACTCACCTTTCCAGACGGACATATCACCGCCCTCTACTTTGATGTAGCCGACATGTTTCACAATACCTCTTTACCTCCGTGACTGTCTGAGCTTTTCCCCTGGCCTCACGTTTCCCTCTCAGAACGGTCAGGCCCCCTCAAGGCTGAAATCTGTCAACAATCCTCAGGCACTCACCTATCTAATCTCCGCCTCCGCCCGTGTCAATGAACAATGCCCATGGGTTTCAAATGGAGTGTATACATCTCTCATTGCTTCCAAAGCAACCTCCTACAACAATCGTACGAAATCTTCCGCAACTCACGATTATCACCTACTGCTGAATCCGTTATGACACCCTTCCTCCGCGAATTTGCGCCCTTCAATCTCGATTACGAACACCCACTACTGTTACATATCATCGACGATATTACCATACAGGTTAGCGACTGGAACACTGAAGCTGTGCTCTGCCTGTACAAAATCGTGCGTAAAATCCTGCAGGCTAACAACCTGCCCATCAACGCATCAAAGTCTTGCCCACTGTTCGCCGTCATAGGTTCCAACGCTACATTCCTTGGCTGCAATATCGATCTGGCCTCTCGGACTATCCAACCAATTCCAGGCAAACTACTGAAGGCCTTTCAGCAGCTCAAAGATATCATCAGATCCCACTCTTTATCACAACAAAAATGGAGATCTTCAAAAGGCAGGCTGATTTGGTTCCTGCTCTTGAAACGACCACTTCTCTCCTGCCTTAATGCATGCTTTAAGCCGCTGCACCAATCATTAAGACACGGTGATCTTACTGTTACCGAACGAATGTCATCAGAAATATCTCTTGCAGCATCTCTTCTTCCTTTGGCTTTTGTCTCCGTGGACCTCCCTTTCTCGCCAACAGTACTCTCTTGTGATGCCTCTCTTCAAGCCGGAGCTGTTTCATATACCATGATAGACGACGAAAAACTTTCCACTATTTGCACGCATGCATACGCAAATCTGCCTGTTAGCGATGCAGATTCCTCTTCAGTTCCCTTTTGTGAAGAACTGCGCACCATATATGAAACAGCAGTGTGGTCATCTACGTTTTACTACATCTGGAAACAAGCAGAACACATCGATGCTTTAGAAGCAGCAGCTGCCTTGCTCGCAGTCGAATGGGCTGTACAAAACGGTGTCTGCAGTCAAATACTGTTTCTTTTTACTGACTCTCTTGTGGTGCTGTATGCTTTACAAAAAGGCCGTTCATCTTCAGTACCTATGCTGCTTCGATGTCGCAAAATTGCTGCATTCTCCATAGCCTGTTACATTCAACCCATCGTGCTATACATTCCGTCCAAGCTGAACGTCGCCGATTTTGCGACACGCAACTTTGCGGTATTGCCGAACTAGAAACAGGTTTAATGTAGATCCTCGTGCTGCGTCGCAGCACACTTTGGGGTGGGCGACAGCTCCGCCTTGGTAAGGCGTGCTGACCGCAAACTGCAGGTGCATTTTGCGGAGGACGTAGTGGTGCTACGTCCATAGCCTCTACCCCGACAATAAAGATCTTTCGTTGCTCGTGACGCGGTACCGATAATATGAGATTATTGTTTTAAATGTATGCAGTTTCTTTTTGGCTTCATTAAGAAAGATTAGCCAATGAAGATAGGAGCCGTCGATTACACCCAATTTGGGCAACCCAACCATGCACTTCATTTCCTCTCTGAGGACTCCTCTGGGCATCATGGCGGGATTCTGGATGAGGTGTCATCATTGGTGGTCAGCAATGCTTCTCCTCCCTGCAACGCCGCTGTATGATCCGTGGTAAGGCTGTCTATCTACGCGTACCCCAGATGTTTAACAGACTACGGGTCTCTTCGGGTTTCCCCCGGTGTGCAGGATTCAGCAACCCGAAAGCTGCTTCTCTTCTCCCATGTCCGGAGGAGAGCGTTGTCTTCAATATCTCTTAGGGCGTTGCTCGCGCCTTCGAAGATGTGCAACTGTCGGTGGACCTGTAATTAAATATCGGTAATAAAAAGTTACTCGAAGCGTCTGCCGCGACCGACGGCGTCTGCTGGGAGACGTGCGGTACGTCCTCAACCCTCTTGATAACTGAATACCAACTTATAAAGTTTGGTAACATACTACCCAGCTACAGCGTCCTCAACTATCCGGTGCCTGAAAGAGTTTATACGAACCAAAATAGATAAGATACAAGTTCTTCGTACACTGACTCTAAACAGCCTCTAATATTTAAGCGAACGTTATCACAACCCCCTTTTGCCTGCCTTCGCTCTTAAAAGTAACCATCTTACGCATTGCTTGACCCTAGTTCATAATCAGTCATGTTCACCTTTTAATAGCGAGCTGCCATCTTTTCTTCATGCATCGAGAACATCAATTCTTGCTGTAAGAAATACTTCTACTTTTTCGATTAAGTGCGTCCACAACTTTGTCTAAGGCCACTTTTGTTTCTATGTCTTATTTCCTGAAGAATAGACGAATCCGCGATGGTCTCTATCTGAGTTATAGGTACATGGCCAATACTCGTTGAGATAATGGATATCAAAAATAAGCTGAAGCTGATTTGCTTTGGACATCTAAGAAGAGTTGGATGTAAAATACCAAATTTCCAGAAACGCATAGGATTGGAAATAATGAATCTTTCGATTTTCAAAGTATCTGGCTGCTTTGGTATCAGCGTTGAGAGCATGTTATCCTTCGCTCGACGTTAGCTTTGTAGCGATCTTCTTTATTCGGTTCGGCGAAATTGCTCCAGTAAAAGGTGTTGGCCTTGGACGTGGGTAAGAACCCATTTGTATGCCCATTATATGGTAACAAAGTGTGAAAATCTATCATACTTTTCTCTTTGGCTGTATGACTTATCGAGCAAGAAGCAGTTACTTATTGATCTTCTACGTAGTGTCCAACATCACTGCTCCTAGGAGGTTGAAGTTGGTACTCGAAAGTGCACGAGCGCAAGAAAGACGATAGAGTAAAACCCGACTAGTAGGTAGCGGGAGCTATTGAGCAGTAGACAACGCCGACGGCGGCAAGGAAAAAAACTCCCATTCCGCCCGATGCAGACAGTACGAAACAACCTTCAATTTCCCTAGATTGAGACTCAAATCGCGATGCGTAGTAGTTAAACGTTAGCACGTGAGCTTCAAGAGAGAAATCACTGTAGGACGACATCGCAGAGAGAACAGCTAGCGAGTGGGATTCTAGACGGAAAAAGAGCGCTTGGAGCAGCAAGAACAGCGGTTAGGGTATGATGATGGCTGGAGTGACCACTTCCGTTTGCTTGTTCAGCTGGTTGCGAGGTGACACCTCACGAACACAGTCCTAGTCAAACGTTAGTTTGCATGTTAAGCGAGTGTGGGAATTTCCCGACCCCCAACCCATAAAGGCACAACACAGGTTCGTCGGAGAGAATTGTGCACGACAACCAGAGTGCAAGTATAACCCTAAACAACACTGATATTCACAAGATGCCTCTTTCGGTTTTGTCATGAGAGTCATGTGCCGCGATACCAATAACCCCCCATCTTTGATTATATCAGTGTCAATCCACAGACTGGTAAGCGTCCACGACGCACAGAACATTCATGATATGATGCTATTGTTGTTGTTCTTTTGAGTTTAATGGAATGTTATTTCCCTTCACTCCCAAGCGAAGGTTCTGTCGCAATCCTATCTTGCCATGTCCTCGGAATGGAGTTGAGCGATACGACAATCGCTGTTAAGAGGATAGGAACAAAACGCGCCATGATGTCCCAAGCTTGAACTGGGAGTAGCGGCGTACTTTCATCTGAACTAGCATCTGGATGAGGGATCCAGGTTCCGACTACCACTTCCTGGGGCAGAAACGTTTCTATGCTTGAGATTATTTGGGAAATTGCATGCAGACTATGCGAAATATGCGTTCTCATGGAGGGAATCTCGTGGTCGGTGATTTGGACCACTGCGAATACTGCGATCATGACAGTTCTGGAAAGGCAGGGCAGAGAATATCTATGGTCTTCAACGTCTAAACGAGCTACGTTTGGAATCTTTGTTCAGAGAAGGCTGGAAGGCATGGTTTTGAGCTCTCAATTTTTATTGTTATTCATTATATTCAAGCGGTTGGACAGAAGTATTCTATGGACGAAGATGATAATGATCGCGTCTGTGTTCGTGATAAATGACGTAGGTTTCCGAGAGGGCAAAAAATAAGAAAAGAGGTAAACCGCATTCCGCAATTGCTGTAGTATGCAGTCTTGGTATCCGATAGCAACCGGATTTCTGCTACCGAAGATATAAGCAAAGCCGGTGGCAGGTGGTAGAAACTTTCTTTTTGGAGAGTATCTTCTTCTTCTTCTTTATGGGCGCACATTGTCTAATTGCGACGCTGTGGTAGAGCTTATCATAATTCCTTCTCAATCTCTCAACAACTAAGGTTAACCGCTAGCTACTCCTCGTGAATGACAAGTTCTCTCTACCCCGCTACACCAGTCTTAACTTCCGACTCAAAATATTGTTCATGGCTGTTGCTTGCTCCCACCCTGCAGCAGCCGTGTTACGCCCACCAACCGGTATTCCAAGACGTAGTAGAATGGTACAAACCTTCTGCGGGGAGACCCGAATGTATAATCCATTTCGTTCTGGCGCGTTTCACCTCTTCCAGACTTTGCTCTGCTAATCCTTCCTCAACTCGTGAGAACGCCAGGTAAGGGGTACACCACGACAAGGCGGATTCCATGTACCATGTTTGCGCCACCCAGAAGATCTGGTGACATCTTACCCTCCCTTTTCCCTATACCCTTGGCGATAAAGGGCGGTAAGATCGGGTTGGGGCCCGTGTGTGCTGTAGATCTCAGCGTAAGTCCAGAAAAACCCTGTAAAACCATTCAGATCCTTGTACAGGCGGTGTTGTCGCTTCCTAAAACCCCTGGTCTCCGTTGGAGACCCACCGCGATCCCGCCAGAGTTTCCGTGGGAACCTCCATGATACTTCTGGGAAAAGTTAGGGAAAGGTTGGTAAGATCCGCAGTGTTGCACGTGCCCCGTCCCTTCTGTTTCGCACAGATAAGCGGGGGTCTTTTTCCGACCCTACCGCCCAGGTCTTCAGGCTGTCGGTGGCCGACTGCCGGGGCGATTTTACGGACATCCCGGGTTCGTGGAGGCGATCAGTCCGCCGATTGCCTGGACGAGTTTAACGACCTCCCGTGTCAGGAGAGTATCAAATGTGGCTTCGGAAGGAACCATAATATGCTTTCGAGAAACATGCATATTCCATTGTGTTTTTGTTGACGCAACCAGACACATCTACCGATGTCATTCGTTAATGCGCACCTTGAATTCAGAGAGAGACAGACTGAACAGAAATGAGATCTTGTGTCAGCACTGTGTTTACAATGAGCGACAGTGTTAGCATCGACTGCTTGCAACTGTCAACTCAAACTTGAGAACAACTACATACTGTCCTGCGCGAACTAGAGATAGAACGATCTTGGACGGATCATCATCAGCATATCACTGCTTCTTGTCATTGTGGCACTCCACCATTGCGCTTCTTTTTCTCGTTTACTCCACAGTGGTCACCAACTAAATGAATCGCTATTCAACAAGCAGCGAGCTATGACATGCTAAGATGCCACTGCATGACCATAAGAGAGAAACACCATATTCAGATGGCCTGTATCGCGTGGATTACATACAAGAGCTTAAGATGCACTTGAAAGATACTATACTTCATGGTTCTCAATAATGTTTAATCGTAGAACAGGAAGCGGCTGTTCAGCAGAAAAGAAGGTACGGATTGGCACTTGTGAGCGAATTAGACTGTTCTGAATATTAAGGGTGGGCTCCTGAAAATACAACCCTGCAAAGAATTACTCTCGGTCCTTAAGGGGTAGGTTTTTCTTGTATCTCTCGCCTTCCCTGGCCTTTTTTGTCGATGTGCCATTTATGCAAAAGCAGACAACCACCCAGGGAGATTTATTTTTAGGTGAATTTGCATCGCTTACGCCGGCGCTAGCCGCCGGCGCTGCGCGCATCTCCGCAATACATATACTGCTACCTACGCAGCTCCTTCACTTCGAATAAAAACACAGCATTTTTGGGTATCAGAAGTTTCTCTCTAGAGAAGAGCTTTCCAGCGTAGCGAAGAGACGCTCGCGCCCCAAACAGTCCGTGGCCTTCTATCTAAAACATTTCAACCGTACCCTCGCGCCCTATACTATCTTGATCGTACAAGATACGACGCGGTGAAGACACGCACCGCACACTCACACGACATTTTTATATCGTTCTCGAGAACCGTTCCGTATGGCAATTCATGGTTGTAGAGAAGAACAGTGGTATTATTTGATGCTCCAAGACAGCTTTTCTCGATCTTTACTTTTTGGTCAGGTATGAAGGGTAGAAATAATCACCTCTTGATCAGCAGAACTGAAACACAAACACCAGTGTCCTAGAAGGACGAGGTGCCCATGGAAGTCCAAGACTGGGAGGGTGGGAAAACAAAACGCAGACTGCGCAACATAACAAAACGCAGACTGCCCGGCGCGGCTGATCGTTTTGGAAAGCGGGTGCGGATGCTTCCGCGGCCAGCATCTGGTAGCGTGGCAACAACGTAAGCACCGCCAGACGTGGTCTGATCGACGCCCGCTGCTCATTCCGCTGCCAAATAAATTATCTTCTGCGTTCCTGGAAAAGCCATTCAGGGAACAAGAAGTAGGGTGTGAGGCTAAGAATTCTAACAATCCTACTGTGTAGTGTCAGTGAGCTGCAGATCGAAAGCACCATCAGCCTTCGACACCTCCACCGGTGCGCCCTGGGCAAGCACATGAGCGGCCACAGCTCAGCTGGTACCGTTGAACCACCATGAGTACTTTTTACAGAAGACCGTGAAGCCGAGATCGAGTCCTGCCACGGCCACTCCCCCAGTTCAGTACGTACCGACAGTGAAACATCACGCCATAGACAGTGGTGTTACTCAAGTAAGTTATTTGCTGGTTTCCTATGCACGAACTAATAATTCTGTTTTGAGTACTTGCATTCGCAAGTAATCGTTACAGATATCTTTCCCCGAACGGCTCGTTTGCTCAGGGAGTGCATGAGCGGAACAGAGTGACCACAAACCAAAATTGTGGTTAACAAAAGCTGTTTAGAAGCAATGACTTTGCTCAAACCCATCCAGCCGTCTTCTACCATCCAGTCTTCGTTCCTGTGTTGTGTGTTCTAGGTTTCTCGCCTCTCAGTATTCTTACAAATGATGAAGTTCTTGTTCCCTACGTTCATATTGATTTTGGTCGGATCATTCGTAAACGGCTTGCCGGTGGGTCGCATAGAAACGAAACCGAAAACGGCAGCTTTGCCCCGTTCTTCCCTTCGGAACCAAAAAAGTACAAGGCTTGTCCCAAACCCCGTCTATCGCGGTATGGAAATATCGTCTTCCAGTGATAAGAATCAACCATTTGGGTTGTGTTGTCAAGCTTGTTCACACTGCGTGAAAAAGTTGGTCCGGAAGAATGGAAAACAGCAGAACGCATGGGTATGCAAGCGTTTGACACAATTGTGTTGTGAACCCTGCCGTGTTTTCGGTAGTTCCGCTTACCGTGGGGATCACGCGTTTGAACTATGATTGATGTATTTGAGGTGAAAAGCGAAGGATATGGACAAGTACTCTAAGCGAGTAGTGATCAAGACGGGTGGAGGTGCTCTTTCATCTGTCCCACGCCACCATCTTAGTGGAATTAGGATGGAGTACATGAGAGAAGACGAGCCTGAGATGGAGCAATGCTTTGAACATCTTGTCAAAATCTGCCCAAGGCATTGCAATCTTCTCAGCATTCTGGACAACGAAAAAAGAATTCATAACATCGTTGAAGCCTCTAACTTCCTTTTATTCCGTTTGTCAGTATTTAGTCCTCATACATGTGCAGAGCTCACTAGATTACATTCGTGTCAAATACAAGGTGATTTCAATGTTCTTCAAAGTTAACCGCTTCGTAGCGTCAAGGCACCCGTAACCACTTATGTAGCAAACGAGCAAGGGTCGCAACACTGGGTACCGGCAACTTCCTGGCACTGCGTTTTTTCGACAGTTCTGCCATTCTTTTTCTCAGCGACGGTTTTGCAGCGCCTGCATGCCTTACAGCATTTCCCGAAGGGGGTAGGATAAGCTGCGTTCCCGTTTCCTTTCTCTCCTGAATCCGAACTTTTTCCTGCAGATCCTCTTGTCTCCCTTGGTCCCGATCCTCTGCCGTTTGGCATCCGCAACGTCACTTTCGGGGTTGCGTTTTTCGACTCCGTGATCTGTAACTGCGCTATTGGAGCCGCTCTGAACGCTCGCGATTGTGCCGTCCCGACAAGTAGAAGCAGCACTGCGACGATAGAGAATAAGATGTTGCCTGTACGAACGCCCATTTTGTTGTATACGAGAAGTTAATTGACGGATGAGAAGAATGGTTAAGGGGCTGGCGGTGTGTGTGGGAAAGAAAGCTACCGGTTGGGCTAGGTCCAGCGTTTATATACAGCAACGGTAGGAGGAGAATTTGAGTCTCTTCTTCACTCTCTGTGCGTCTGTTGCATAAGATTCTTCGATGTGGCTTTGATTGCAATGGTAGAGCTATCAGATGGATATGCTAACCGCAGATGTCCCCTCTTCCAGTAGGTACTCAGAACCAATACTACAAGGGCTCTTCCATACGACTCTAGTTTAACGGACTTGAAGGCACAGTGCGCTGTTGATTATTGATTAGCCAATAAGCTCAATCATGGAGCTCAACTCCGTGTTGAGAGCAACGTGTTAAAAGTTTCGCATCCAGCAGTGTCAGTTGACTTGTGGTGCTCTCAATTTCAAAGCATGCGGAGTAGGGGGCTACCATTGCTTGCGAGAACAGCTTTAAAGCAAAAAGGAATCACATGCACGAGTTGCATGACACGTTCTCTTCACCCTAAACAATTTGACGCACTTACTCTCTGGCCGGGACTGGACTAAGTGGTTATGCGAAGAGATAGCCTTCAGCTTTTTGTTCATTGCTGTACTGTTCTTCACATGTTGACGCAATGCTTGGATGCGCTCCGTTGATAAGGAAACTACGGCTGCAAATGTATGACCGCACAATTCTGGGTACGCACAGAAAGCCACCGTGAGCTTTCAGCTCCTTGCTGCTTTCAGCTCACTGCTGCTTTCTGTCCGCACCCTAACTTGGCGGAATACCTCCGAGAAAAATAGCCTCTTATGCTTCGTTTTCTGTACAAAACGGTCAGGTTATGTTGAAATGCATGTCAGTGCTCGTTGTTGTTGAGTGATTCATTGATTCTACCTATGTTTTCGATACTTTGCAGAGAAGCCCTCAATACAGCTAAAGATTTGACGTTGCTCAGGAGAAGATATTACTTCTCCGTATTTACTGTAACCACCGTTTCTCTCGGAATGGAATTGTTGGCCTTCGCTCGTTGCTTGTCACGCGATTTTTTCAGTACAGTCAGGCTTGGGTTGCCTTGAATGTCCGAATCATCTATTCGAACCTTTTTCCTTCGTACCTACTCTAGAAAATAGTACGCTGGAATCGGTTATTGGGTCACAAGAGCTTCGACTCGTCCAAACTTTCGGCCAATTCGACGAATCAAAGGAAACTAGTGCTCCAGGAAATCGTACGGAGCGGAAACATATCAAGCGATGAGGGATGTGCTTTTGCGAAAAGTCTAGGGGATGTAGCCTTTCTAGCCCTTTACCCTTCGTACCTTTGCGAGGTAAGGCTAACTGCTGCTAACCCTCTTGTCCTTCTCATCTTATTAAGGCCACTTGCCGTTCAGCGTCAGTCGTGACGCTCACTGAAAAGAGCCCCGTTCAAACGATTCTGTAGCATACATTGCTGGCTGCATTGTTATTAGAAACCATTAGCCTTACATAGCCCATGGTATGTAACCTTCAACTTCAAGGAAAGCGCCCACACAGGTCCTATCCCCGGATGCTTTTGCTCTCTGCCTTTCCTCCAATAGATTTGCACGTTTTCGACCTGGAGTCTGTCTCAATGGGAACGAAGTGATTGGTACACTATTGCTGGAAACCTTGGGAAGTACATGTCGAAGCAGTTTTGAATAGAAAGGCGTTTGTAGAAAGCGCTCCTGATGGTATAATGTATAAACCAGCAATAAGGTGCAGCAAGATACCGCAGCTCAGTTTATTGGTAACGGTACGTTGATGTCCGTCCTCGGCGCGGTATCGATAACGGCTCGATGCTGTTCTAAGAAGAACTGGTGCACAACACGCCTGAAGTTTGGAAAACAAGTAAACTTCAGGAAGCATAGCCTCGCAGTGAGAGATATGGAAAATTGTTTCTTCTTCGAATGAATGACAAGGTTTTCCTTGTTCTAAGGTCAACAAGGAGTTTTCTTCACACGGGCCTCGCACTTCCTGTTTGTAAGCTGTCGTCTGCTATCGCATTCCGCTAAAGCTCATTGTAAACCTAAGTACGAAGTTACTTTCCGAATGGAGCTCGCAGACCCCATTGCAAGCAAAGGAACAGCGTGACGACTTTGATTTACCCAATTGTTAGCCTTTCTATTGGGCAATTTGTTTACTTTCGTCTAGATAGTTTGATCTTTGACAAAGCACCAGAACATGGGTGGTCGTGATTTGGGTAAGAGTTGGAATGTAAGGAACCGTCAGCACGGAAGCCGGGAGTTCCTGATAGAGAAATGCACTCCCCCACATTTTGACTTTGCAGTGAAGCTCGGTTTTTGTGGACTGCTTCATTCCATATATCTACGCCGAGAGCGTTAACAAACAGTGAGCAGTATTTTCTATCTGTTGAAGGAAGTCACGCGTCCACAGCACACGGTATGTGTCCAATAAAGAACGCAACTAAGCAGGAGAAAAGGAGGGCTACGCAACGAAGGGCATTTCCTGGGGAAGCGAGGCGTCTAGCTAGAGCCTCTTTGTTGGCGGTTCTCCCTGTATGTGCGCAAATTCTACAAGCCTAGAATTCTATGACCACACTGCTAGGGGAAAGTGATTAAAGAAAGACGCACAAACTGGCATCAACTACCGAAAGTGGTGTGTGACAACGATAAGCAAGCGAAATTAGCTTGCTTTTGTGGTCGAAAAGGGTGACAAATCCAGAAGTATCACCATAGCGATGAACTGCGAGTTGGAAGGCGATTATGACGTCGAAGCAAGTGCATCCTCTCACTTACAGTAACATTTCTGCGTCGAACTCCTTTTCTTTTGGAATGGCGTCCGTACGTCATGCTCAGTGGTTAGGACAAAACTTGCTCACTCTTCAAGATCAAGTGGGGGTTGTCTCAAACCGTTTCTCTGGAAGCGATGTTAGCATCCCATGCCGCGCTGCCTTTTTGAGCTGAACGTCTACACCGCACACCTCGTGCTCTACGCATAAATTCGATTCACGATATGAAGGAGTTCACAGTGCAATGGTGTACATGCCGACGGAGTTTAGAGCGTTACACAGAGGATACTATGCAAGCTGGTTACAGGTAGAGAATACACGACGGGTTTCTTCTGTACCGCCCAGAGTGCTTGTCCGTCCGCTCTGACAACATTCGTACAACAAATATACTCGTGGCCTGCGTATTGCAGTCCTCTTGCAGTGTGCAACGTGCAGGAGAATAAAGTTTCCGATAGCCGGATCGTCGGTTAGCATCGTCCTTGCTGATATCACGATGATGGGTGTGCTCTTAATTACGGGATGTGCCAACTATAGCATTACATGAAGTAGAAGGCTCGAAAATGAAGGTGCTGCAGCCAATTCAGGGATTATCCGAGTGAAGCGGCGGGAGGGAGCCGGACGTCTTAATGGAGGCAGCTCAGCGGACGATGAGGAACGCGGGTGTTGGTGAGAAGTGCGGGTTATGGGGATGATGGTGCTTCTTGCAAAGCGCCCTCACAGCTCGCGCTTTTTGCGGCTTCCATACTTGGGGGCGGGGAACTCTGGTTCCTGATTGGTCGTCACTAAACGCCGCGTGTGTGCGCTGTACAAGCTGAACTGTGCACTACTGCACTCGCTGCGCGAGGGAGAACTCGGGGGGGCTATGATTGGCTTCCATGTGTGTGGATTCAGCAACACTCACCTCTGAAAACGATATGCGTGTACACGTGTCCTGAGCTGTACGAGCGTTCGCCCGAGTGGCAGCAGAACGCGAATGCACCGCAATAAGGTTACCAACGGGACCGTTCGTACTCCGTACCCTTGTATATCTACTGTAACTCGGGCGCCCAGTTGTCTCTTTTCTCTTCCCCAAATTGCAATCTCTGTTTCCGCGGTAGAAGGCTACCAAGGTTGAGGGGTTAGCGGTAGCGGCTAACCCTTACCACTGGATATGGCTGTATCTTTCCCAGGCATGAGTTCCAAGAGTCTGCGCCTCCTGCAACGAGAAATGAAGATATAAAAACCGCGCCGAACATGTGGCATGGCTACCACTCACCGCTCTCAATCGCTTGTTGAGACAAAGTGTGTGGAGACGGTTATTTCGCGTCATGGATAATCTGCATCCAGGAGGCGCGGCGCTACTGCTGCCTTTCTTCAGAGTGGGACAGGGCGTCTTTCAAGACGTGGAGTAATTGTGTTGCGCCACGTTCGCCGCCACCTTCCCCAGCGCAATCCCCTTGCTGCTTCAAATTCAAACTCAGCTTTGCAAGTGTGCCTCATGGACACTCCCCAACGGACAAGAACAAGATATCACAGAAGAGGAGAAGGGTTAGAACGCTTTCATTTACCAGAGGCATACCCATTCAGTTGTATCTGATCCTCTCCCTGTTGGCTCCACGAAATCATACCAGCATTGTAGATTACAAAACGTAGTGTGTCTGCGCAATCCCTTGGGAGGTGCTGTTTCCTTTTTCTTCAGTGTGCCGTTGGGTTCGGAGAACATAAAAGAGCTCCTGTGACATTGCCAGCTTCTTCCCGGTCATCAACAATATCATATCATAGCGCGTTCAACGAGCTTTTTATTGTCTCTTCTTGTCATATCAGGCTTGTTAGTGCAGTATTGGAAGTCAGAACCGCACTCTTTGAGAACGAGACTTGTGTTCTTGTTGCCAAGCTTGTAGAAAGTTATTTTTCTGCAAAGGAACCAATTCTGGTTTTGGTTCGAGAGCCGCGAATAACAAATAGGAATGAATTCCTTTGCCTACGTCATTTGTTAATTCGATATCCCGCAGACATTGCTACTTATTGTACGCAGCGATCGGTTTGTACAGGTATTGCTTCTTCGTGTTTGCTGCAGCACACTCGTTTGTACCCTTGGACACTGAACGGCAGGAAACGTTCCTCGATGCTGCACATGAGAAACCACTCGCTTGGTTGGGATTAGAGACACAAGCTCGTACAAACACACAAACACACACTCGCTTGGGTGAAGATTCGACACGTGCATGGCCACGCTGCGCAATTCGAAGAAGAGTCCGAATCTTCTTGTTAGCTCCGCAACAAATCTTCAAAAGTGTGCAGCGTCGCAAACTGCTTTCATTCGATATTTGAGATTGACGAGCAGACAAACCACTTCCTTCTCATTGTGCCTACCGTACTCCACAGTTGCAGAGCTGAATGCTGCTTTGCATTTGAAGCAGAGGGGGCGCTAATTTCGGTGAACATGTCTTCGAAGAGAAGCGTTCAGGGGCAGAGGAACAGTGAATGTTTCAAGACACCAATTACAGGTAGAGAGCCCGCGAGCCATGTCTCAGTCTTCTTCAAGACATCTAGAAACTGTATGCAGATAGTGTGGGCGATGAGCGTAGATTTCAGCATCATCATTTCACAAGAGGTCGAGAAAGTGCAGTAAATTCCGTGGAACACCTTCGAGAAATGGAGGCAACGCAAGAAAAAATGCACTTAGGCGGACGACATTCTTATAGCGTGGAGCATATAATCGACGCTGTACTTTTCCAGAACATGTGTGCGGCCCATGCATGTAAAGCCATACGCATCCATCATTGACTTCACCGGCTACTTCGGAGTGGTACTAACGAAATTGTTGGCATCAGGTCCGATTACTCCTCACCACAATTGCATTGTCTGTGTTGAAACGCTGCGCATTCATCACTGAATCGATATTTAGAGGAAACACTAGAAATGGGTGGATCACATTACTGCTTATATTAGACGGGATGACGTCAAACCTTAATTAATCCATGCAGAGGCAGCTGTGAATGTACAGTTACAGGTGCTATACCCAAACGTCGGGTCATCATCGTTGCCACGCGGCGACAAACTACACGCAATAGTAACAACTAACGAGATGACAGGAGCCGTTTCTGGTCAGAAGAACACCATATGAAACTTTTGTCCATATCGGAGAGATTTTTGCTCTTCAAGAAGTGTGTGCTACTTGCATCGGCAAACTTCGAACCCTGTACTCCTCACTTGAAACAATGAGGTGCAACCAACATGATACTTATGCACCACTGGCGAAATGCGTCCTTCCCAAATATTTTTGGTGTACGACAGGCAGCAGCTGAGAACAAACCGTCTGCTGTTGATCTGAACGTGGCTTGTTGCTTGCAGGCAGTGCTATGGAGAATCTTTGAAATGTACAGAAGTCCATCCCTCAGTTCTCATCTCAGCCCATGTATCCCAATTCTGTACATAAAGAGAGCACTCAGTTACCATTTACGTTCACGCTCTTCACCTCTCACTACAACTCATCATCATGGTCTCAATCTCTGGACTTCTAGCATTGAGCTTAACGCTTGTCTTGTTCGTTGCACGCGCGCAATCGCGTGCTGTAGGAATCGCTGAGCATTCACTGAAGCTGAAGAAGGACATAGACGGTTTACGTGAAGAACGTTCAATCCGGCAGGGATCTTCGGATTCCCTTTTGAATCGCCGTGGTGGCAATGGAGGTAACGGAGGTAATGGAGGCAATGGAGGAAATGGTCGAAATGGCGGCAACGGTGGCAATGGTAAAGACGGCGCCGACGGCAGAAATGGCAGTGACGGTTCTGACGGCAAAGACGGAGTGGAATATGAAAAGGGTGGGAAAGAAGAGGAATATGAACCCTTCGGCCAATGCTGTGAACCATGTCAGAGATGCAGAAGCAGGGGGCGAGGACGTGCACCGTTGTGTCAACCGGATCCCAGCACACAATGCTGCCAAGCGTGCTCTCTTCTCCCTGGTCGACGCAGGGGCTGAGGGTGAGTGACCTGCACACAAACATCAACTCTAACGTAACTGTTATGATTCCCAATATGACTTTGGCCCACACGTACCTTTTAACTGGCCTCTTAAGACCCATCAGAAAACAAATCCGAGTGCGTAAACCTTGTGCAAAGTGTCCAATGAAAGACCGCTTCAACACACGTAGCTTTAAACTGACCACGGAACCAATGGTGCCAGGTTCAGCATCACGGCGCTTTTTCTGTGTCTTTGATTCACCATTCATTGATCATCTTCGTGGTACTCTCTACACTATCTTTTAGTTTTGGAAGGAGACATAGAGCAATTACAAGCTTCTAAGGCTCTGCTACACCGTAAGAAAAACAGCTTACGCGTTCAGTGTGTTCCACAAGAACATCGCTACTCCTGTTGAATAAAGTGGGTAATCGAAAGCACATGAGAGCGAAAAAGAAGATAGTGTCAAATCTAGTGTCTATTCGGCCGACAATCTGACCTCATATTATGACTATAATATGACTCCTCTCTTAAACTACTAAACCGTACCGCAAAAAGACTGCCAAAAAGTCGAGAGTTCTAACAAATATGTTAAGCCGTAGAGCTTCAAGATATAAACAATTGCTGAAATATGTAGATATAAAACCTGATCTCATATGAGGCCAAATAATCTCATATGTGTTACAATCTACTTCAATTATGCCAAATAGCAAAACTTAGCCATCTCACGATACCAATATTTCCATCCTCTCTTTAAAGAATTGAGAGACAATCTAAAGCGTGGTTAGATGAATTTAACCTACATGACGACTACGAGAGAAAACTGCTGGCCGTAATGAAGAGATTCCTCAAAATATGCAAAGAGAAGGGACTGTTGTCGCATGGGCTTCTGACATAAGTGAGAAGTTCATGTATGCGCAGTGTAGGGGGCCTTTCTCACAAACAACGGTATTTGGCACAGGAATCTGCCGGGAGTCCGCCTTGGTCGCCTGGAGGATGACGCTTTATTTATATAGGGATACTACGCAACCCTTGGGATACTAAAGTCTTTCAGCGGCGGGCGTTTCATGTTGATGCTGTACGTCATTCCCTCTTTTTCAGCATCGGACTTGTACGTTTTTTCACACACCCCCCTGTCGCGTTAGCTTTCTATATACAGTTTCCGTCTAATCCCAAGTTGCAGAGTGATGTGTCATGCCCTTGGAGATTTCGACTGTAAAGTGACCATCTGCGAACAATTCATTGATTGTTCTGAAATGGTCTGCGCTTGGCTTGGTCAATGCATCTGCGATGTTGATAGATCCCGGTATCCAAGTCACTGTATCAAGTTTTTCAGATTCGAAGGCATCACTAATCATTTTGAATGTCTTGCGAGGTCAAAATTCTATACATTCGTGACGTGTAGTGATGGTATCGAATAACGCTTTTGAATCGACAAGAATACGATGAAGAATGTCTAGATGCCGGAAAATGTTTGGCGGCGTCGTCTTCATGTCGAAACCCCGATCTTCTGCTTCAAATCAAGCCAATATTTCGGCCATGAAAGATGAATTTGTGACCCGGGGTTATTTGGTGCTCGTATAATACAGAGGATAAAAAAAAAGGTTTTTCGTCGAACGTGGTATGGAATTCTTATCCCAGCTCTCACGCCCGTTTGTCCGTATTCCTTTGAGTTGCTTCCGTGAGAAGCGTCAGAAAAGCTTATCAGTGCAGCAGAGGTTACCGGAAGAGGGGATATGTATCTGATCTTCGGCTGTAAATGACATATTTCCGATAACATAGCATTGGCGTCTACTAGGTGCTTGACCATAAGATATCTTAGGTCTTGCTGCATTCTTGACGTTATGTATGATGCTTGCGATAATACCGCGGAGCCAAGATACATAAGTGTACCGGCAACGGAGCGGTACTGTTTAGTCTCATCTGTAATGGTTCGGTTTTCTCTTTCTCGACGCCGAGGGCGCGAAAGTTTGATCGTTTGTAGCCTATATATGTACGAAGTGATCGAAAGTGTGACGGAGCCTTCTTCGTCTTGTTCAATCTCACATACAGCGAAAGCAAGTCTACGTCCAATGCGAATCTTCCCAATCTCAAATTCCTCCTGTAGGGATTGCATGAACATGTTCATTCTATCCTTTTTTCCAGATACTAGAACGTCATCCACTATCTTGGCAATAACTAACGTGATATGATGGGACTCTTCTCGCTTAACGAAGAGCTGATTGACCCCAAAAATACGCTTCAGACCTGCTTTCTCGAGTATCCAAGTTTCCACTATTTCAGCCCATGGTCTAACTTCTTCTACGATTCCGCAGGGTATTTTAGTGAGCCTCCATAGAGTACCTTTCTTCTTTCGGAATTCAGGGGCTGGTCTGAAAAATATCTCCCGTAGGATAGGACCGCTCTGGAGAAAGGCATCCTTGACAACTGCCACTCCAAAGTAAAATCCGAGGCATAAAGCTATGCTGATGAGGATTCGGATGATAATCATATCTGCGTTGAACAATCCTTGCGGCTTTCATCTTTCATACCATCTCTGTTACCGTGAATTACGAGTCTGGCTTTCAGTTTCCGAACCTGCTCTTCATCTTCTTTCACTTTATACACCGTTTGAGAAGAGATGACATTGGCTTTGGGAGAAACGGAATTTTCTGGCACCTCTTCGTACGCGTGTATCCAATTTTCATTGTGCTCTTTGTCGATGGCTTTCTTGAGTATCCATTGCAAGGCAAATGTTAATTCCCCAGCGCAGACTTGACGGGAACCAATTACTCCTTGAACGCATTTCAGTATTGCCTGTTCGTTAGAGTCCAGTTCTTGCAAATCGAAGAGCTCTCGGTGCTGCATAAGGCCTTCTGTGTATTCTCCCATGTCTTTGTATACGTTCTCTTGACGTTTCGTGTAACTGGTCATCAAAGAGCCCATAGCCTCATTCTTCATTTGTGCATCATTGATTGATTCGGGGCTGAGGGTGAGGTCTATTTAGTCCTCCATTAAGCCTTCACTTAGCTCACGAGCTAGTACGGAGTTTGGCCTAAGTCGCAAGTCCCCGTAAGCAATTTTCGAGATATGTCGTCCTCCCTTTCGTTTTACTTCGACGTAGTGATCTAGTCCGCGTAAAACGACACCTTCCTTCCATTCGTCGGACTCGTTCTGCTTTGAGTATCTGTAGAAGAAGAGGACCTGGTCCCCGGGTTTTATAGACCCGGGCTTCGAAGACGAATAATTGTGAGCCTTCCAAAGTCTCTGTCATGTGCGCGTCGCTGTCTGTTATTTTTACTCGTCCATTAGCTCCAGTGTGGCCATTCGTCGTGGTGCTCCGAGAAGCGAAGGGGCATATCCTTTGGCGAGTTCAAATGAACTCATGAGTTTCAACGTAGTGAAGCAATTTGAGAGAAACACTGCTCTAGACAGTATTGTACTGTCAATGCCTAGCGTTTGTTCTTGTTGCAGTTTCTCCAGTATCCTTTTAACTATTCCGTTCTTTCGCTCCACGATACCAGTCATTTTATGGCATCGCACTGGGCGCAGCTTGGATTTTATGTCCCTTCCTGACAGGAATCTTCTCATATCCTGTTCATTAAACTCATCGCCGGCAGATAGGGCTTCCAGTGCCTCGTGTCCGTTCTACCATTCGACTTCTAGCACTGCGATACAGGTTTACATTTCTCGATCTCTCGTGATATTGGCTTCGGAATACCCCGTTCCGGTATCGACTATATGTAGTACCGTGTATTTAGTGCCTCGGATGACGCAGAACGTGTACTCCAATTGGATCTCAACGTTAAATGCCTGGTTGACGTGTTCTATCGATATTTTCTTCGAGGGGACCGGAAAGCTGGAACTGGTGCATATCATGCAATTGGACGCGAGCTTCTTAATTTCTTCTTCTAGCTCTCGGGAGATATGTCCGGCTCTGCGACATATCGCCATTATCTCCTCTGTTGGTGCTTGTGTTAACCAATGTAATCGCTTGGCTAGTGTTTTGTGCCACACCTTACTCACAGTCCGGGACATCAATACTCCTACAGTTGGCACGATAGCCAGTCTCCCTCTCGTATCAAGCTTTGAGCTCCCGGAAATGTATAGTGGCTGTAATCTTGGTTCTGTATCCGTCGGTGGTTTCATAGTCAACGTAGGCGAAGTGGAGTCGTAATCCGTGATGCTGTATCGTTTGATGTACATTCCTATCGTCAATGGCAAATCTTCGTCTAATAAGTCGAATCTGAGCTCTACTTGCTGGTTTCTAATATCCTGTGTATACAGAGTGCATGAACACACAATGGGTTTCGAGTTGATGCATTGATGACTCCATCCTCGTCGGTAATTCTCTCTTGGACTATAGGGCTCAAAAGATATAGATAAGAATTCACATAACCTCATTGCTGACGATATTACCCCAGAAGAAACTGGGTTACCTCGGATCTGAGTCCGAATCCCATGTCGAAAAAAGGGTTTTTGATCATCTCTCTGGTTATGCTTGACTTCATTGTGGTTCCTTTTGAACCTCGAATTATTCTTGTCTTTGGTGAAGTTATTCTGCGGTGTGATCCTCTTTGCTATTCTTCTCTTCTTCGGGTATGGATTTCCCATCTGTTCTGGCTTTTCCTTCAACCCACTCATGTGAGACGCGCTTCCTTTTATTCATCTTCTTGTTGAATTTGTTGCTAGGCAGGAAGGACTTTGTGGCTGATTCTGGTTTTGGTTCTTTTGAAGCGGGATCCTGAAGGTATTTCTGTTCTAGCTTGATCTCCTCAAGAGCTTGAATCGCGTCTTGCAAGCCGATCGGAGATGATCGTTCATCGTTTTGAAAAGCCTTTCCATGCTATT
Source organism: Gracilariopsis chorda (assembly GCA_003194525.1). Classification (NCBI taxonomy): domain Eukaryota; phylum Rhodophyta; class Florideophyceae; order Gracilariales; family Gracilariaceae; genus Gracilariopsis; species Gracilariopsis chorda. The sequence continues at coordinate 101,208 of NBIV01000170.1, forward strand.
GGGTGGCGGCCTTGAGAGTCCCCATGCATTCTACTGCTCTCTCAACCACCTGTTCATCCATGTTCTTAGAAGTGACGTTGTGAAGTATGTATACTAGCAAGTCAACTCGCTTATTTGAGATCTGCATCATCTGAACAGCCTCGCATGTTTTCATTTTTTATCATACCACGAGATTGCTAATGATATTCGCGAAGGTCTGGGAAGACACATTTGCGTTAAGGAGTAGAACTATCCCAAAGTTCTGACTATCTCTTGATTCTTGATCTGCGTTAGTCAGATATAAATATGAGAGTGCTAAGCCAGCAAATCGTTCCACGTATTCTCCAATGGCCTCATTGCTTCTACGCTTGCGTGTACTGATGCCTTTGTAAAGCCGCACGATTCTTCTTATACGATTAACAGTTGAATCTTTTGCAACTAAACCCACAATCTTTTCGACCACCTTACATTGGTCAATCTCGTTTTCCTCATCTTTTGGCGCTAGTATAAGTTCACCAATTCTGACAGCTTTCTTCACCAACTCCTTTTGGGAGAATTCTAAGGACCGGTAAAGGCTTAATCCAAGCGCGGCTGCTGCGCCTTTTGCACGATTATTCCCTGCAGCAGCACAGCCTATAAGATTGTCCGCCCATTCAAATTCGGCTTCTCTCCAAAGCATCTTATCGGTATTTGAACGAAGGTTTGGCGGAATTAAGATGTTGCTGGGGGAAAGGTCGTTCTCTGGGCCAATAACTGTCGCATGGACTTCTGACATAAGTGAGAAGTTCATGTTTGCGCAGTGTAGAGGGCCTTTCTCACAAGCATTCGGCACAGTAATCTGCCGGAAGTCCGTCTTGGTCTCCTGGAGAATGACGCTTTATTTATATAGGGATACTGCGCAACCCTTGGGATACTAAAGTCGGCCACTGGCGGACGTGTCATGTTGATGTTCTACGTCATTACTTCTTTGTCAGCATCGGACTTGTACGTGTTTTCGCAACTGTACCTCAGAGACGTATTTGTGACCGACTATTTTGCCCTAATGGGGAATGTGACTGAATACTTCAGCAAAAGAAGTAGTCATCATCCTATGTCCTGATTATTATTGACGGTTTTTGATTACCAATTTTAGAAAAGTATTGACTAAAACCCCTAAAAGTTCAATCATAGGAAGTAAATTGCTCAGTGTGTCTTACAGCCAAAAGCGCAAATATCTTTCCAGGATGTACAAGAAAATATTCAAAACGCAATTTAGTTAGCATACCCGCGCAAAAAAAGTTAACTGCATGTATACTGATGCCTCCAAAAATCATGGGTCAGAAGTTGTTACGCAAACAGACCCGTATTGCTAACGAAGCCCTTCAACCGACAGAGCCGTAAGCCACTGGCAATCTTGGGTGGAAAGTTCGAAAACGCACAAAAATACCCGAGTACCTACGAGCAGGAAGCGTTTTCAATTTTGCAGATATTTGATAAGGTGGACTATATTTTCCTCAATGACCACTCTATGCAGGTATTCACAGACCACTGCCACCTTCTTTCTTTGTTTGATCCGATTGCACTGAGAACCACATTAGACCGCCACGTTGTCGCCAAATTGCAGCGCTGGGCAGTATTGTCTTTGTGATTCCAGAACACTATCTAGCACACACCTGGATCGGATAACGTGTGTGTGAACATGCTCACCCGATGGCCACGAGAATACCAAAAGCAGAGGCTCGCGACTCGACATATTTGTATCATCATGCAGACAACCGCTCAATCGCCACCACCAAGTACTGAGATTGAATGGCAGGATTTAGATGATTGTTGCAGAGCCTACGCGTCACAAAGAGTACTAAATGATCTCAGAAGGAATTCAGATTGGGTATGGAAGCCAGGAAAGGCAATATAGATACCATCAGGAGCCACGGAGCTGAATATAAAAGTTGGTTATCCTTTCCCAGGCAAGAGCGATCGGGCACTGCAGGGCCGAAGCCACAAAGAGCATTCTGAGGGAAAATGTCACATGGAGCACCCTTAGCAACAACTTCTCTGGGTTCATGAGCGTCTGTCTAGACTGCCTTTTAACGGGCATTGGTGAAGTAGTGCCCAGGCCACTTGGCTCTGCGCTCCATGGAAAAAGGCCCAATCAGGTTGTGCACCTTGACTTCTTGTATATGGGGTCAAGTTGGGGCAGCGATCGGTATATTGTAATCATCAGAGACGTTCTGAGCTCTTTCTTTTGGCTTTAGTCCACAGCAGAAGCTAAACGTAGTGCAACAGTTGGTGCAATGACAATGTAGATACCTACAATCAGAACAGTTGACTGGTTCGTTTTGAATCAAGGACCGCATTTCAAGAATGAGCTACTTCACCTACTGGCACATGAACTGAAGATCAGTCACCAATTTACCACTCCCTACTGGTCGTGGGCAGATGGCACGGTAGAAAACGTGTGTCGCAAAGTTCTGCGAGGTTGCTAGGCTTTGGTGCACGAATGTGGAATTTGTGTCGCCAACTGGCCGACATTCATAGCATGCATCTAGACAAATCTGAAGAGCACACCCCTGAAGCGCCTAGGGGCCCGAAAAAAACGGTCCCGGGGTATACCGGTCACCACTAGAAGTTTTCACAGGCAGGAAGCCCTTTCGACCATTGATCCACGCGCTTCCACTTGAAAATTATATGTCGTTACCACGCATCGATGAGATACGTGCGTGGCAGCTCCTGGAAAATGGCAGAACTCAAAACGATCTTGATTCCATGCAACGTGACGTAGCAGAAGTGGTCTCAAAGCAAACACAGCAGGCAATCCAACGCCATAACATGGGCACAAATTTCGTAACTGCAGGTTTTGACATCAGCGATTTTGTTTTGGTGCGTAAGGCTACAAAACACTGTCACAAGCTTCAGTTTAGTTGGCAGGAACCGACGCATATCATCGATTTAAGATCCAAATGGTTCTATGAAGTTCAAATTCTTGAGACAGAAGAGTGAAGTTGTGCACGCCAAGTGATTAGTGAAATATAGTCCCGGGTTAAAAAACTAATATGTTGATCCACTGCTTTTCTTAGTTTGCAGAACAATCTGCAGCAGTTTATCAGACCCCACAACGTTTGCATGACATTCGAGGAAAAGACAGACTACTACATATCTTAGTACAATGGCAAGGACTACCGGAATATATCAGTTTGTTGTGGGAGCCTCTGGCAACGGTACATGAAGACTTGCCAGGCAAAGTAGAAGACTTTCTATACACTGCTACCAAACGGGACCTGAAGAAGAAGGTTATGGCGTTCGTGGCCATGACCAACAAATGAATCAGCCCCATCAAATGCAGCTTTTCATAGGGCTTTGTTATCAGGCACCGTCATCATTGCCAACACAGCCTAGTATCATTGCGTCAGACTTGCTTTTCAGATCCGAATTAGACATTACTTGTACTTCGAATACTAACGGTCATGTAGCTTAGCAAAGCCACTGACCAAGGGGAGCATAGCGTAGCACAGCTGCGTGCTTAAGCGCCCAAATAAAGGCCAGACTCTGATGAACGAGGAGATCATCAGAAGTTATTCTACGGTCCTGTTTTGTTGCTCTATGCTACGCCGTGAGCTGTTACAATGTGCCTTAATAATAGCTATCAATAAATTATTAATGGCAGCATTTGGAGACCTCGTGGCAAAAAGATGTAAAGATGAATACGAGAACTTCCTAAATGCTGCTTACTGAAAATAGAGAGGCCAAAAGGAGAACACAGCAGTCTTTGTCTTCTCGCTCATTACAAACTATTTTTACTATTTTTTATACTGTAATTTCTAACTTGCAGTGAGCCCAGTCTTAGTACCAATAGTTAGTTCTTATGGGTTCTAGAGCACCTTCCGTATTATTAGACTAACTTAAATCTAACTAAAACAGCACGTCTCTCAGTTGATTGTAACACGAAAAGCAACCGGCACCTATTGCACAAGTCCTCAAATGCAATTCAAAATTCCTTTTATCTTCGCTCCTGCACTGGGCATATCAATCTGGTGCACTTTCCCCATCAGGGCCTTTCCGAACAATCCTAGTGGGAAGGTTCGATCAATCCTGCTTTCCCAATCGCCAGTTTCGGAAATTCTTAAATTGGTTTTGATTGCTCCTGATCTTACTCTGATGGGAAGCAATGTAATTCATCCCTCTGTACGTATACACGATTCCGCCACTTGGGAATCTCTGACCAGGCCGTTTCAAACACTCGGACCAGTTCTTCAAATGTATGTGTCTGAGCGTCATAGTTTTAGAATGGACTACGCCGGACGAAAAGCTTTCTTATTGTTTCATTCTCCGCTCGAACACGGACAGGACGCTGATTTGTACCTTGGGAGTACCAGTACAGGCGTGTTATGCCAATAAGTATACTAGTAACCAAATTGGACAACCACCACAGCTTTGAAAAGGCTTGTAACAGCTTGGGAAGCTGTTTCAGAAAGCGGCAGAGACAGACTGGTGGAGCACAGCACACAACCGTAACGAGAACAACTGGGCAGCAAAACAGGCACTGTCCACCACCAACGTGCGACAAAAAACTCAGTTCTAGCACAGTGACAGTTTGAACCTTCACGATATCACGTATCACAAAAATCTTAGATCTAGCACTGTGACAATTGTACAAAGCGGCCCAAAAAACCAATACTAGAAAGCACAAATTGCAGGCCGGCAATAAACAGAGATTTAGGAGACCAAACTACAGTAAGAAAACGAACGCAAGAACAAGGGGTTGATCTAGTGCAGGGAGTAGCAGAAAGCTGTAACAGAAGGTAGAGCATGCCCAGGAAAGGGCATGTAGTCCGGCTTGGGATGGTTCAGAGGCCGCAAAACCCCGACATTTATAGGTAACTAGACTACACGCATCCCTTCTAGTTGTTCATGCTATTTGTCAGTACAAACTTATGAAATTCGTTATGAGAAACATTCTTGCCATGAAAGGCCAGCTTGGCAAAGGTATTGTCTTTCGTAGGGTATATTTTATCTATCCAATAGCTGCTGATGCCACCAAGTCTTTTTAATAACTTGGTGCAAACCAGGAATTTTTTTCCAAACCAAATGCAAAATCCATCATACATAATATGACTGGCGACTCTAGTTCGTCACGGAACGTTATCCATCACTCCGATTTTATCTAGATGGAAGCCAAAGAAGAAAGTAAGCCTTCGCTTTCATCCTCGTAGACGGTGCAAATAGCAACAAAAAAAGGCCTAGATACTGTGCAGAGTTTTGAATTCTCTTCTACCTTGCTGCTCGAACTAAAAGAGGTTGTAAACTGTATTCTGGAGACCTAACTGAAAACGAAAGACGTTGTTACAATTTTGAATGATCTCATATCAGACGTGCCACACCTGTATGTGCGTGGCATGACGCAGCGAGGGTTACTAGCCTGCTTCAAAATGTCATATTTCGCAAAATCTCAACAACCCCACTCTTAATGATTTACACATGTATGAGGGGGGTGTTGTTAATTGACGGGAGGCGTTGCGCCACAAATTCGCTTTGCACGCCCCCGTTTGCGAATGCAAAACGCCCATTTGGCACAACACCTCCCTACCATTTAAAAAATTTAGCAGCAGCAGCAGCAGCGAAGCTTGCTGCTTACTGGCTGGCACTCCCATAATGACTGCAGTGCCACCCTGTTATAGAAAGCAACATGTCGCGCTTTCTCATCATTGGCTGGCACTGCAGTCAGTTTAGGCACCTAAACACAAACCTCTATGGCTTTACCTACTCTAGGCGCCACAGCGCCCCGTGGTTCTACGAGTGCTATTGCAAGCGCAAGCGAGCAAAGTGCTCGGAGAGCCTCCAAAAGCTACGAAATACAAAAAGCTACAAAAACAACGCGGTGCGCAGCGCCGCCCACGGCCGAAGGCCGTTTCCACTTGTACCACTCCTAATCATCCTTCTCTCTCTATTATTCACAAGCTTTTAGATTAGTACATACGTTGTTCTTGACTGAAAAACTTCTTTTCTATTTGCGTTCTGGTTGGTGGAATGTACGTTTGCTAGGGTAGTGAGAAGGGAGAGAAAGGCCTCGTTGGGATTGAGCGCGAAGTGATGCACGAACTGCACCTAGCCAAGCGCATTGCAGTGCTGTTGATAGCACGTCATGGCACGACAGCGCTTCATCAGCATGAGAAAGTGGTGGTGCATCGAGTACTGCTCCTGCAGCGGTGCAGCAGTTCGGTGGCGAAAGACCAGGCAGAGGGAAAGAAGGGAGTGGAGACGGAACGTGCATACTTATGCACGCTCCTGTTGCTTTGATGGTAGAGATTGCGCTACGAATTCGTGGTTCCCTGCGAGCAGACTAACATGGGCGTGTGCACAAGTTCACAATGTCCTCTTGTTCTTCCTGATGTTTTACTCTACACTTTTTCGACCCTCCTTTTTCTTAAAATTGGCAGTTGCCGCTATTTGCAGCATTATCTCAACACCTCTCCTACTATAATGATTTACACATCTATAAAGAGGGTGTTGTTGATTTACGGGGGATGTTGTGCCAATAAACCGGCGCGCACGCCCCCGTACGCGCGTGCAAAAACCTCTATTGTCACAATGCCTCCCTTCCAATCACCAAATTCAGCAGCAGCAGCAAAGAGTAAAGCTTATTGGCTGCTGCTGCATGCTGTTGCATGTTGACTGCTTCTGATGCTGAGTGGCTGGCACTACAGTAAATGACTGCAATGCCAACCACTCAGCAGCAGCAGCTGGCTTGCGCGAGACGTGGCTGGCATATTGTACTGCGCGAGTGCAGAAAAAGGCACGGAGCTTATATACTGCACTGGCGCAGTGCAAAAATCATCTCCCTTGCTAACCCTACCCACTATTTCCACCTCCCATTTCACACTTCGTCAATAGCGCAGTGTCGTAACCTTCTGCTACTTTGGGCACTGTTGCTGGCCTGGGACCTAGGCAACGCCGAGCTCGTGTGCAGGTTTCCACAAGAGTAACCCTCTGAGTACCACGGATCTGGGAAAGGTCAGGTGCTCCTCTGTAGTATACTGGTCGTTTGACGGCGTTCAGGAAGTCTGAGGGTTTCCTGGACCTAGTACCAGCTTGCTGTGCAGGGTCCAGGGCGGCCGCCGTGTCGTACCTCTTGGAGCCGGGAAGCACAATTTGGTATGTGAGTAAGGGCAGACCAATCCTTACAACCAGACGCGGGTTGAACACCAAACGGCTTGAAAACCGGCTTGGCACCCTCCGCCCGTCATAGTCCAACAGGAGTGTGTCGAGAGTCCCAGTGCTGCGCACGGCTGCCTTGGGTAAATATAAGTCTTGCAGCATTTTTTTTAATTGCTCATGCGACTAGGCCCAGTGGGTGCAAAGCAACAAACTGCAATAATTTTTTCATCTTCAATTTGTGTTATATTGGAAATTCTGGAACCCTGCCAGATTTTTTAACGGTTTAAACCAATAGATTTGATTGTTTCTTTTTTTAAATTAAAATGACGTGAGTTGGTCCACGTGTGAACTCCGATGGGTCCAAACTGAACTCTGGAGGAGCCAGAGTTAATTCGGGAGGTGCTAGAACGAATTGCGGAGGTGCTAGGGCAAATTCAGGAGGTTCCAGGGCACATTCTGGAGGCGCCAAAGCCAGCTAGTGAGGAGACAGAGCGAATTCTGGAGGCGCAAGAGCAAATTCGGGAGGCGCCGGGATGAACTCAGGCGGGGCAAGGCCAGGAGCTGGACGACTTCAGCGATTGCCATTTCCTCCCGCTCCAGATGAGATGCTGGTGAATGAGAGCGGAGCCCATGTGTAAGGACCCATTGTTCCGGCCGTGGAAGAGGACAAAATTACTCCTGCACCCACGTGCGTCGCTCGGGCAAGTGGTTCCAGGCCCACATCACGACCAACTTCATCTCCTATGCCCCCATCTCTTCCACCAATGTCTGCGCCTGCTGTCAATGATGAGGGCAAAATGACCGTGGAGACAGACGCCCGTCCTCTGCCTTAAGTTGAAGAAGAAGAACACATGCCCGTTCCGATGGAAGTGGAGGAAGGCGAGATCAATCCTGCTCCATCACAGCCGCCGCAACAGTCTTCTCTGCCACAAGTTGAAGAAGAACAACAGATACCCATTCCGATGGAAGTGGAAGAGGATAAGATCACTCCCGCCCCCTCACAGCCGCCACGGCAACCTGCTCTGCCATAAGCCGAACAACAAAAAGAGCAGATGTCAGTTCCCATTGAATTTGAAGAGGATGAGATGACGCCTGGTCCCTTAAACCCACCACAGCAGCAGCCCCAGCACCCACAGCAGCAGCTTGATACGACGATCGTGCAGTGTGCTAAACGTCCAGATCGAGGACTGTATCGCGTGTACTATGCGTATGATACCATGGAAGATGAAGCTTGGAATTATCCAGCCATCCGTGAAAGCGGTCCAGAGTTTGAGACGCTTTCCACTGCGGGTCAAAGGCGATACGGAAAATGCGGCGAGCACGCACACACGCTCTCCTCCTGCACGTACCGGAATAGACATTGAGAATTCATAGCTCACGTAGTGCAGATGGGTTTTGTTTGTCAAACAGACAGATGGAGTGTATTGTGAAATGAAAAAAATGTCAGAAAGGGGCATCACGCTCGGCAGAAGGCAGTGGAGCGCGTTGGTTCGCAGTCTTTATAGCCTGAACGTCTTGAACAGCCATTTACTCGACTTTAATACGCTCTTTGCGACGATGAAATCGTTCATGGATATTTCGTATGTGACGGGAGGCGTTCCCTTCTTTCTCAGACTTCAGGGCAACGCAGCCCTTGCTCTGCCCACGCAGAACCAGAACAACACACGTTACAGCTTTTTGTGGGGTACCGGTCCGCCTTCGTTCGATCCATCTCACTATGCGCCTGCCAATCTTCGTGCGTTTATTCAGGACATCAACGTAAGAGACATCGTATCCAAGTTGTACGATTTGATCCAGCCGAAGCTGGACGTGCTGCAAGAACATTACCGATCCATGCTTAGCACGCAACAACAACAACAAAATGCGGAGACCGCCGTGGATATCATGTTACAAGCGGCGGAACAAGGAGTAGTCGTACGTGGATACGAAGGAACCCAAAGTGCTACAGTCAGTGCTCCTCATTCAGGTGCCGGCGGTCTCCTTGAAGATGTTCCTGGTGGGGGGCCAACCATGATAAGAACGCTCATGGTTGATCCAACTGGCCTGTACCGAGTGGAGTCTCAAGTACAGCGATTCGTAAAAGGAACAGTTACCGAAGAGCACACTGCAGTGACGACTGCTGCTGCTGCTAATGCAGGGGTGATTGCGAATGTCGCAAACAATGCACATGTGCGGTACCGACTTCTAAAACTGGCATCCAAACTTGCAGAGAAGGGCACTTTCCATCTTCTGTACCCGTACGTTGATCAGCCCGAACCGTTTGACATCAGCCTGTTTATGGATGCAAGGAACTACAAAAAGCAAAGCTCAGGTATCAGCGTCAACGATTGGAAGCTCCGAAAGCTCACCTGGGCTGAGAACGCAGAGCTACGTTTGTACTCAGACAACATCCTACTATGCAGTGGACCGTTGATGCAGATGTCAATGCTCCGCACGCAAAAAAACCTTGAGGACGTGCGACTACGTTTCCTGGAGAGAGAACGACAGGCAAATATGGTACACGAGCACGAGATCCAGCAAGCACAACAGCAATCAGGTCATGTGTCACCATCACAGTTCGCAAAAATGGGACGCATATTACTGCCCAATGACCCGGTCAACTCAGCAGCGTACTGGAAGAACAAGCAAATGGATTTACAGGCGATCGTAGTGCGTACAGGACCGCTTTCTCTTTTCAGTAGAATCACCATGAACATCTGGAGAGAGGACATTCGGTGCCTTGGTATGGATACCAGCAATCAAAGCGCATTTACGACACAGATTAACCGCTCTCGACCGTTTGACCGACCAGATCTGATTGCAATGGTGTACAACCAGTACGCAAACGACTTCATGAAGGACTTACAGACGAACTCGGAGCATATATTTGGAATGAAGTGCCTGGGGCTTGCATCAGAGCTCTAATTTCAAGAGTGCAATGTGCCTCATCACAACATGCTCGTGTGGCTCGAATGAGACGTGATTGAAGACGTTGATGTGATCGACGAGCTGATTCGTGCAGAACTTCCCCCTCCCGGTTAAAACTGCGCATTGAATGCCCTCATTCGTTCCATGCACAGGCACCGCCACTCCCCCTATTGTCGGATTTGCGCTGGGCGGTGCAATTTTGGATACGACAGCAACATGATTGTGCTGGAGACGTATATTGAAGAAAACACGAATCGCGTGATGTACCGCAGAAGAAAGCAACAAGACCTCAGGATTGTGCCATAAAACCCAAATCTGACCAAGAAGTACCGCTCTCATATCAACGTAAACCACACGCAAGGAGGGGGCGCAGTGGCTTATGTGATGAAGTACGCCTTCAAGCAGCCCAAAAATCAAGAGGTGGTGCTCAATGTGAGTAGTGCTAATGAGACAGACACACAGAAAGAGCAGCAACAAGAGCCGCAGGCCCAGAACGACATTCATGCATACATGCGAGCGCGTGTGGTGGGCTCCGTCAATGCAGCTTGGAGAATGTTCGAGTTCCGACATGTTCAATTCGTACCAAAAGTAAAGCGACTAACCATTCACTTGGAAGGAGGGCGAATTTTTCTGATCAGAGGTCCAAATCAAATCTATTCGGCATCGCAGCCGTCTACATTGGAGAGATACTTGGCAAAACCCGAAACATATGCGAACCTCGAATACCTTTCGTACTTTGAAAATTTGCGATTGTATCGCACGCATCCTGCTTGCGTGCTTAACCAATGCAACGGAGACAGCACTCAGTTGCCCAAAGACGACTGGAATCCGCCCATGTACGTGGTAGAGCGCACGCGTTCTGCTACGTTCAATGTTCTTGAAGAAAATGCAACAGGTCGTTTAACATTACTTTCAACCTGTTCCATGACAGCTCCAATGGCGTATTGAGAACCGTCGTTAGTAATGATAATAGGCAGTTTTAGGTCAAAGTTTCTGAGCACTGGGGTTATCGTTATAGCTTTCTTCGGAGACTCAAAACGTTCAATTTGTTCTTAAATCCATTCAAACTCTGATTGATTTTCCGCATAGTTTGTTGAAAGGTTTTGATATTACGGAACAGTTCTTAATGAATCTTCGGTAGTAGTTTAGTAACTAATCGACCTTCTTTTTCATAAACTCACATTTTGAAATCTGCCGATAAAGTTCGTACTCGCACACTTGGTCGAGTACACATTTGAGTGTTTGAGATGTTCGTCTTTGTTTGTATTATAAATAAGAATGTCATCTAGATATAGAAGGACGAATGTATCTAAGTACTCTCGTAATACGCTATTCATCAGGCTCATGAACGAAGCTGGCGCATTGGTAAGACCGAAGGGAAGTACAAGGATCTCAAAGTGACCATGTCTTGTACGAAAGGCTGTTCTAGCAACCGACTTTTCGGAAAGTTTTATTTGATGATACCCTGAACGGTAATCTATTTTCGAGAGTATTATAGCTCCACTCAACTGATCGAATATGTCATCAATTCTGAATGTAGGATAGGTGTTCTTTACCACTAGTTTTTTCGAACCTCGGTAGTCTATTCATAGCCTTAACGACGCATTTTCTTCGCGACCAACAGTACAGGGGCACTCCAAGGACTTGAATTCGGTTGGATGAAACCCGTTGAGGTAGGTCATCGAGTTACTTACGCAGTTCTGTAAGCTTTTTATCTGGCATTCGAGATACTCCTTTCTTTAATAGTGTAAAATCGGGTAGTAGGTCGAATTTAAACTCTTATTCTCACTTCTTGGGTAGTTATTTTGGGAGTTTACCTGGTAAATAATCTTTGTTATCACTTAACAACGACTTTAGATTAGGGATGTTGTGATGAACGTTCATGAATGTGGCGATCCCCCTTGGAAAGTGCAAATGCGCTCATAAGGCGCCATGCACGATCCTTGCTGTTAGATGAAAAAACGTGCAGGCAGCAGTTTTTCATCTAACAGAAGCGATAGGCAGTTTACTTACAACTATAGAATTTGCAGGCCAATCATCTCAGAGGTTTGCAAAAAGGACAAACATGAGTATGAGTGGAGAGTACCGGCCAAAACGGATCACAGCTGAACAGGATTTTTTCATGCTCTTCGCGTAGTTCAAAGTACAAAATCTGACTATGAAAGCAGGATCGTTGGAACTATTAAATAAATGTAGAAGCTAACTCCTCTACAACCTTTTCACTAAATATCCACTTTGCCCGTCGTATTAATCACTGTTGAACTATACTATCTCTCAGAGGTTATAGGCCTAGCTTTGGCGCTAACAAAGCACAAAAATACCAAACGTTTGACTTGATCAGAGATGAATGAGTTCAACGACGTCTTGAAACTTAAGGTACCACTACTGACTGCTAAGAACTGTTTTATGTGGTCGAACACGCTAGACTTGGTACTGAGAGCAAAGGGGGCATGGTCCATTGTAATTGAATCTGAGACCAAACTAGAATATGTTGAAGAAGAAATACCCAAGTTCGAGCGTCGTCGGGACATTGCCCTGTCGGCAATACTGCAATCCGTTCACCCTGCATGTGTAGCTTCATAAGTAAGGCTTCGCGATTCAGTATTTATCTGGAAAGGGTTGAGCTCGAGTTTAGAGAGTGAATCTCAGGTTATTCTGGATGCATTAGTCGAAATGAATCAAGGTATGAGGTTGAGACCGGCAGAGTGCATTATGCATTTTTCAAGCCGGCTTGCAGAAGTGAAGTCGAAGTTAAGTGGAATTGGTAAGATCACACCTGACGACTAAAGACTTCGAGCATTAATGAGAGGCTTACCAGATGAGTATAGCACAACGAAGGAGATAATTAGGGGACTTGAAAAGTCCTATCAGCAAGAACTGGCAATACTTATTCAGAAAGAGGTAGAGCTCAGACAGGATGATGGAAAGGAAGAGGACGTTAGAGAGCATGGCATGCCGACTAAGGGAAATACTGAAAGAAGCAGCTACTTTGTCCACGGACGAGGAAAATGTTACCACTGTGGGAAACCTTTCCACAAGATGGACAGATGCTGGGAGATTCCGGACAGTAAGTGTTACCGAGGCAATGGCATACACAAGAAGAAGCCCAGGAAAATGAATCAAAGACCGGAGAGAGATGACAAATATATGGCAGGACTACTACTTTATGCTCATGGCTCAGAAGTTCAGCATACATCTTGTCATGAGGAAGGGCAAGGCCTTGTTGCCAAGTATCAACGGGCACCCGGGGCAAGCCGAAAGTGGTATTTGGATTCCGGAGCATCGAAACTCATTACAAATTCGTGTCAAAACTTCGATGGAGAAGTCCTTAAACCGCACAGCACAAAGATTTCTGTTGGCAGCGGTGAGATCCTGGATGTTAAAAGGATGGGAACAATTCAGTGCAAGGTGATGGAAAATGGAGTAGCAATCCGGATAACACTTCGTGAAGTCCATTACATCTCTAAAATGGCTTGTATTCTGGTATCCGTAAGTGCTATCCGTTAAAAAGGGTTTGACATGGCGCTTTCAACCAATGAGAACTGTAATGAGATTGCTACTGTAACCAAACCATTAATGAATATGCCAATTGTTGATGCTTTGGAATTGGAACATGGACTATACGAAGTGCTGCTGAAGGTAAAGGACTCAGATGGAAAAGCGATGCTTTGCTCCGATGATTGACCTTAATATTAGTCATAGAGATCTTGATTATTTCTATGGGTGCGGTGGTTCCGATTGGAACTGAAGACATTTTGGTCAGTTTCTCTCGCAGTTTTTTGGGCAACGGGGATCATTTGCTCTATGCCATGGTTCTCTGCAACGAAAACAATGTGCGTGCTTGCGGCAGTGTTCTCTGGTTTTCTGGGTAAGGTTATATAACTTCACGTTCCCAATTTCCACCAGTACGAGTCAATTAGTCTGCCGGTGGACGTCTGCCGATCTGCCGAACCTACTGCACCCCATCTTTTATACGCTGATTCAACTCTTTCCGCATCCTTCATGGAGTCGGTAACAGATTTGTATTCCTTCGTACAAAGTTCTTTCCAATGAAGCTCTGCAGACCTCTTGTGTATCTGCCTACCTGTTCTTCCATACTGATATTAGGAATATCCAGTAGGATCTTCAAGAAGTCTTCATGGTACTGCTGGACGTCTTTTACCTGTTTCCCCTTGCTCAGTTTATCGCGAGCAAGTTTTTCTTTGTTCACTATTCTGAAGCGAGTCTCGAGACCATTAAGTAGCTCGTAGAATGTGCCAAAGTCTATTCCATTCTTCACTTGGGTGAGGTACCATTCTTGAGCAGCTCCACTAGTATAGCTGAGTGCTATGGGAAGCACCTTTTCGTTTGAAGTTCCTTCAAGATAGTTTCAGAGGTGGATGATCCAACTATCAATATTCTGTTTTCCAGTAAACATAGGAGACCTATTGAACTTTAGAGCAGACAAACATTCGCCTCTAGAGCAAAGAAGGAGGCTAAGAGCAGACTCAAGCGATGTGATCTGCTGTTCGGCTTATCTTTCGAGTCTTTCCATTCTCCCATGTGTATTTTCCAGCGCATTTCGAAGATTTTGGATGATTTGATTTGCACGGGACTTTGAAGAAGGCGCAGCATTGCCTGGAGTGCCCAAAACTGCTTGGAATCAAGTGCAACAGGAAAACCTTTCCTAATAGGTCGAATTATTTGGCCAAAAATCGGTATCTTGGTAGTTATAATGCTGATTGTTTTTAGAACCCTGCTAGAATAAAGACCTATGATGTTACGAAGTGGTAGCAGACCGTCAGTCGAGAGTTCGAGGTCTTGGGTTCGAATCCCTTCGCTGTACGAACGTGGACGTGTATCGGAGTGGCTAACGTTGAGTTTGTTCAGTCGAGTTTACCAGTTGTCAGGAGCTTGAGAAGATAGTAAGAACTTTACGGCAACTTCTTCCTTGACAAAGCTTGTTAATCTTGGCGCAATGGGAGCTCGAACATATCCACAAACGGTAACCTAAAGGGTAGAGTGGCCAATGTTTATCCTTTTACAAAATTTTATTTACCGGCTAAAAACCGCGGTTAACGTTTCTCTTGCTGACGTCTTCGTTCTTTTTCTTTAGCCAATCGATGCTCGGTACCCTTGCGGTGGCATTCGTATTTTCTCCGATTGTTGAACGGCGGTATAAGGCAAATATTACAACCAGGTGGTGACGTTTTCGACAACACTTTGTTTTTGTGTTTGGTACCGTGAAGGTGTTCTTCGAGTTGTTTGCGACTGTTGAGGCATATTGCAATCGTAACACGTAGGTGTAGGGAGGTAACGTCGAAGTGTATGCCTCCTTTGGCACTGGATGCAATCGTATGCCACACGGCAAAGGTTGATGTTTCCCCCGTCACTGATTGGCAACACACGAGGGCGGTTCTGATTGGCTGATTCTTACGCTTGACGAATTTGTTTTCTGACCGTGTGGACTCCTACAGGTTGTCCATGACGGATGCTTGTTGGAGTTCTTGTAGGACTTCTGCAATCTTGTCCACTGGCTCTGAAGATGGTGGTTGGCTCCGAGGTGTCCGCGGTGTGAGCAAAACGACGTTATCGAATGAGTCGGGTGACGGCGTCTGGGGTTCGAAGGAGACGTTGCGGTCAGTCACGGAGTTCCAGGGTCGGAGAGGACCGTGGGTGGCGGCGGCGGCGGTGTTGACGCTGGTTCGGAGGATACGTCGTTGTTGGTGTACACCGACGGCGAAGGCGGCGGTGAAGTAGGTCGGAGTATTAAGCTTACTCGAAACACAAACACACAATTGGTCAGAAATCAACAGTCAGTATGATCTGGGTCTATGTAGCTCATCCAATCTTCGGAGATTTCGTGTAGCAATACCCACCAAGGCTGGTTGGTCGCCAGTTCCAGGTAAGCAGAATACTTACTTGCGACGCTATGAATGTTAGAAACAGATGTGCAATGGTTCAGAATGGTTGGAAGTCGATGGTGATGATCCGAGTTGAACTTCGGAGCATAAATCAGGGTTGCTATAGAGGTTCTAGCCTAATCCTATCAGTGTTAATAGTCAATAATAAATCGCCCAAGTTTATTGGCATTATGCTTGGCCACACTGGTGGCCTCCTTACGCAGGTAGTTTACCGGGTTCAATGCCAGATCTAGCCGTTTGATGACTTGGCGAAGTCCCTAGCTGATGAATTATTCTATGACTTGGCAAAAGTAAGCAAGAGGGAGGGTCTTGATGATCTATGATGATTTGGCACGGATCTCTCGGGAACCTTCTATGACCTTTTGATCATTGCTGTACCGTGTGAGATGTTTGTCAACGATGTAGGTAGTAGGCGACGTGTAATTCTGAGTCAAATTTGTCCACGTAGTAGGTCAGGGCTTTTCTGACATAAGATTGGTGTCGTGTCATATTCACAGTATGTCACAAAACATGCCAACTAGGTTTTAAGGGCAGGTAGACATGTCAAGCAGGTAACCGATGTCTTCAAGAGACAAAGTGGAATATACGAAAAATAGACTCGTAAGAACTGATATTGTATCCAACTATACTCAAACAAAGGTAAAATAATAACTAAATCTAACATCTTCATACTAACGCTGTAGATGTATTTCTTCTGGTGGTATTGCTTTGAGGAATGTTTTTGCGGAGGGTTGTACCGGGACGTTCATGTACTCTCTGCGTTTGACAGTGATTATAATATCACCTTTCGGTATTCTGCCTGAATCACCCGAGAGGGTAGTAGAGGATCTTTCATCAGCCAGTCCTGAATCAGGAGGGACATCTAAGGCAAGAGCTTTTGCAACTAGTTCAACCCGGATTGTAAGCATGGCATCGAGGGCACAAGGTGAAGTCTCAAAACCAATATCTGGGTTCCCGCGGTGTCGTAACTACATTAGCCATCCATCCCCAAGAGCATTGGTCCTAGGCCATGTCCTGCGGAACTTGAGCACAAGTGCATTTCTCCCGACATATGACATATCGCACCAAAATTAATCAAGGAGGACGTTCTAAGAGTTCGAGCCATGAAGCCAAGATGATATTGTACTGTACTCTGAACCTTTGTTGTTCGTACTCCGTGGTCAGGGCTATCGTTCTTGAAATGTCCTTACTTCCCATACTATAAACTCTTTGCTTTCAGACGAGTCCTGGAGGTCTTCTCTGACCCTACAGATGGTGCATCATCCAAATGACGTCCATCAAAATCACTAGTAGTGTCATATTACTGAAGTAAGCTAGCGGTAGATATGTCACAAGTCAGGTTTTTTCTCTCACTACTTGCAGAACTGACACAACGGCACAATATGGTAAGTCGTTAGAGGTTCCAAAGCTAGAGGAAACATTTCTATGTATATTGAATCTTCTACTGCGCCATCAATACTGTTCATTCGGGTAAACAAAGACTGAATTTCGTCTACGTACTCTTTCATCATCTTGTTTTCTGTTTTTCTTTCCTGATGGAGCGTAGTCACGATTTGAACTCTTGTCGCAAAATAAATAGTTTCATACCGTTCTCTCAGCTGCTGATGAAGGTAGTACTGGTTCTGTTGCTGACCGCAGAAAGTGTGCAACCGTATGTTTTATAAAGAATACGCAAAGGACATCTGATACTTCGAAACAATCTTCTTGCCATCCTCTTGCACTGCAATCATATTCCCGTAAGCTGCGTTTGAAGCCATTTACTCTAACCAAGGATTTCGCTGACAACGAGCAAGCTGACCTCTTAGAATACATCAATAAACGCACATTTATTTCCCTCCAAACGACTAGCCAGTGGTAATCAAAAGATTTGTCCTACTGGCGCGAACCAGTCAAGCACGTGTAAGATCTGTCACTCTCGACAGCCTCAACTTCCATCAGCACCGTCGAACACATCTCATACGCGAATATCTCTCACGGCCGACGAACAGGAAAATCCTTGCTGCATCCAATCAGGTGATAGTCTTGCAATTCCATGTACAGGGTTTCGATCTTCGGGCCGACGGAGCACAAAATCTATTCCAAAAAAAAACAAGTAACATTGCCACGGTGCACATCAATGTGCTTCAAGTCAGCCTGTATTATGCACAATTGTTCTAATAATGTGCACAAAGGCGGCGGAATAGCATCCATACGGTCGCACAGAATGCATAGTTTTAGGTGGCAAACCTCTGTTTGGGACATATCGGCCATGGCTTTAGATGATAGTTGAAACGACGAAGTAGAGTAAAGTAAATTGTAGTTGGTTGCTTGGAGAAACCTTTTCTGCAACTTTAGGGTACATTATAGCTTAAGTACACAATCTTCAGCACATTAGAAAATAGGTAAAATAGAAATGTATACTATTCAAACAACAAAATAAATAACGTACAGTACATTCTACGTATACCCTTCTAACAAAAAAAGTTATAGTTTACGTATTGCATACGTAATCTGCACAGTACGGCAAAATTTTACCCTCCTAAAAACAATATTTGTAATCTATGCATTGCATACGTAAACCGCGCAGTACTAAAAATGTGTACCCTTCTAACAAAAATATTTAGAGTTTACGTAGTGCATACGTAGGCTGCGCAGTACTGCAAACGTATACCGTTCTAACAAAAATAGTTTTAATCTATGCATTGCATACGTAGGCCACACAGTACTACAAAAGTAGAACCCTCGAACAAGAACAGAAGTCAACTATACGTTGCATATGACGGTAAATCGTATTCAATATGTATTGACGTCTCAAATCAAGACTGAATAAGAGCGATGCATATGTACTTAGTGAAGTACTACGTGTGTAAACTATCAATGTACTGCTGGTTCCAGGAACATCTTGAGACAATGAAGGCAATATTTATACGTATACATCATGCAGCAAACCATTATACAACACCAATTCTCTACTTAAGGGGCAGAGACGGTACATTTTCCATCGAAAGTTGATCACCAAATCTCTCAATCTCTCTCCGGTTCCCGCAGTCCGACATGAGATCTTCATCGCATCGACCGCCATCAAAAAGTGGTGGACGCCGGCCAGGAGCAGGCTGTCGTCCAAGAGAGAATATATAACCCATGTATCATCGGGACATAACCGATGAGCTTGCTCAGGTGGACCTGGGAGCTAGAACCGAGCTTCCTCAAAAAGTTAAGGAACCTCATAACACTGAAGAGATTTACTTGACCTCCTCTCTTTCATCCGGCATTCAACAAGAAAGAGATGGGATGTTTATTTAGTTCGCTGGGAGACATCGTGAAGTCATTCAATATGGAGCAGAATATGTCTCGGATGCAAATGCAGAAAATAATCGTCAAGGGCTCGCACGTCCGAGCTCTTCTTATCCGAAGTATTCACCAATCACTGACAAATTTCCAGCATTTTCTGGAACGTGCGGTGAAAATTGTGATCAAGCACCTCAATGTCCTCCGAATGATTCAGGGCGGGTGCTTCTTATTCGTATGTGCAAGTATTGTGGCGCCGTTCTGCTTGGTACGGAGAACGAAGGAACATGCTTTGGATATAAGAGCTCCAGGTTGCTTGGAGTTTCTCTTAGACGAGTGCATATCAAATGGCAACTTGGAGATTATATATCATTTACATTCTTTTTAAATGCTATCAACACAATTAAATGTGTTATTTTTAACCGTTGTCACGTTCATGGATATGAAGTACGCTCGGGGTAGAAGTCCATCATTTCTTTGACTTCAAGGCAATGTGTATCTTTCTGTTCCAGGCCAGGACGTACGCTCCACATACTTGTGGTCGGAAGGCCCTCCCGGTCTTAAATCACGGGTTTTTCTTCGTCTTTTACGAGAAGAATGATTTCTAACCCGAATATTCGACACTTGGTTCCAAATTTATACGATATTTATCAACCAACACCAGATATTGTCTGACAGAGATATACAATTTGTTCAGATTAGACAAAAGTCTTCGGAGGATATTAAACACCGACGATTCTACACTGGACATCTGTGCAGACGCTGTTCAGGAAAAAATAGTTGTCCGGAGTTACCAAGGTGCCCGAATCAAGGTGCACTCCAATTCACAACCGTTACCAGATGACAGCCGAGGTAGATCTTGCAAGAAAAGCCTTCATCGCAGAGCCAAGTGGACTGTTCAGGCCGGAAGCCTCCGTTTCCCAGCTGGTAGGGGGAGGAGAATCGGATCACATGTTAACCGGACATCTTCGACGTTGAGTGGTCACGTACAAGCGTTTGAAGATTGATTCAATGGACGCTGAGAAAGGAGCGTTTCCACTGTTCTACCCTTACGGTCAAATTCATGCCCAGTATGATACAGCGACATATATTTCATCAAGGGATGCGAACAACTGAGACGAAAGGAGCTTAACATGGGCAGAACACTCTAAGCGAAGACTGTACACCAATAACGTGCTGCTGAACTCTGATACTTTTCTTCAGCAATGGTTGCGTCGTACTAGCACAAACATTGAAAACTTGAGACTTCGTTACTTGCAAACAGAGCAGATGATATTGGGTGAAGAACTGGATTTGCAGGCTGGAACCATACCCAAACAGATGAAATTGGCCCCCCCGGTAAATTCTTTCTTCCAGGTAATCATAAAAACTCTCTAGCGTACTGGAGACAAAAACGATTGGATGTGCAAGCAGTGGTCGCTCGACTGGGCTCCCTGACGGTTTTCGTCACAATCACAATGAGCGTATGGCGGGAAGAGATGAAAAGGCTTAGTATGGACAACGAAAACACCGGAGCATTTTCTCCACAGGGAGACAGAAGCCGTCCTTTTGGTAAGCCAGATCTTATTGCAAGAGTGTAGAACCAGTATGATAATTGAATCATGAATTATCTAAAGAATACTTCAGAACTGCTATTTGGCTTGAAATACATTGGAATTGCCGCCAAACTTGAGTTCCGGGAGAAAAAAAATCTACCTCATCACATTACTGTTTGGTTAGAAGGGGGCGTAATTGAAGATCCTGAGATCATTGAAACTTTGATCAAAGCCGAAATGCCTCGGGGTGACCTGACTGAAGACCAGAAACTCCGAAAATTGGTAAAGAAATTCAATATGCACAGACACTATCCATATTGCCGTGGTTGTATCTCTGGCCAGAGGTGCAGATTTGGGTATGATCGACAAGAAATTGTGGCTGAAACAACGATAAATTAGTACACAAACCGAGTGACCTACCGAAGAAGAAGGACCGAGGATTTGAAAGTGGTTCCCTACAATCCAGATCTCACAATGAAGTACAAGGCTCACATCAATGTTGAAAGAACACAAGGTGGCAGCGCTGTAGCATACCTGATGAATTATGCTTTGAAAAGTGTCAAAGAACAGTATTTGGTTGTATCAAGTCGAATGGAAAGCCAATCAAGTGCACAGAGCGGCATGCTTCAAAATGATATCAGGGCGTACATGAGAGCGAGAGTGTTGGGTGCAGTTGAAAGTGCATAAAACCTCTTTCAGTTCAGGCACGTTCGCATCAATCCAACTGTACAGGCAATTGACATACATCTTTGTGGAGAGCGACAGGTTTTGATTCGAAACGTAAGACTGCCTACACGTCTGAAGTCTTCCCTGCTGGAAAGATAATTCAAACGACCCTCCGGGTACATGGCCTTGGACTACATGACATACTACGGGACTGTACGTGTATGCGATAAGCTACCCCGCTATGTACCAGAGTCTGACTCTACTTGGGGTGGAGGAAGTCCAAGAAATTGCGTCGTGCAGCGATCCGAAAATGATCGAACAGTGAGTCGAATTAGATTTGCTTCTCCCGCAAATCCCGAACTTTTCGCTCTTCAAATATTGCTCATGAACTCTGCATTCAGCTCCTTTCATGATCTGAAACGTGTTGGGAACGAATCTTCCCCAGGTTATAGAGACGTGGCAGAGTCCAGTGGATTATATATCCCTGGTGACGAGTACGAAATGGCGTTTGATAAGGCATAAAGATACTATTCTACTCTTCCTGAGCTGCGTTACTTGGGCGTCACTTCCTTTCAACAAGGGTTAAATCCTAAAACTGTTATTGAAAAGCACGAACGAGCTCTAAATGCAGATATAACCAAGGGAAACACAGCACAAAGAAGAGTAGAACTACTTCGAAGAATCATTGAGATTTCGGACAGACCTGGTGGTCGGCTTATCAGAAATGATCCCTTCTATCATCATGTTGTATCAAAACTTCATCTCAGAGAGAGCGAACTGCAATTAGCAGAGAAACGAGCTGAAGTACGTCGCAGCTCTTCTTAGATGTCCAGGCGAAGGTAAAACGAGCGATATGATGACCTGAAAGAAGGCCAGAGGCTCGTTTTTGACAAATTAATGAGAGAAATACAATACCGAGAGAGAATGAAAGAGTCTGAAAGGCTCAACAGACACAGAAGCGTTTTATTCTTACAAGGACGAGAGTGGACAGGGAAGACCTATCTACAGATCTTCTATCTTTGATGAGAGATATTGTTGAGCACAAAGGCCTTTTGGTACAGATGACAGCCACGACAGGTATTGCTGCCGCACTATATGAAGGCGGAATAACTTTGCATAGTTTGCCTAAATTGGGATTTGATGACAACAAAGATTCGCAAAATAGAGAGCTTCGGACACTTTCCAAGTACGAAATATGATCACAGAGAACAGAAATAATACGGAAGACTGTTTCGCTGGTAATTGATGAAGCTTTAATGTGCTCGAAAATGCTCTTCAAGATTGTGAACACCGTACTTAAGGACTTAAGAAACTCTACGAAAGACTTTGGAGGTATGATCGTAGTTATGGCAGGCGACTATATGCACCTGGTTCCAGTAGTTACAGGAAAGATAAAAGTAGCCGAACGGGATGGAAGAATTTGTGTTATTCCAGTGAGTCCCCTACGGGAGCACGTATGGTGCTCTTTGGAGCTTTGGGACAGAAGAGTCAAAGTTCTTCGCCTTACAAAACAGGTTCGTCAACAAGATGATCCAGTTTTAGCGAAAGGTTTGCTCAGTCTTGGACTTGGTACATTTCCAGCAGATCCAAATCTTCCAGTCATGTCTTTTTCAGATGTACACGAAGCATACAAGTTGCTGGGGAAATGGTTTACAACACAAAAGAGAGAAGATGTAGAGATCAACCGATTGATTGTTGCACCAACAAATAAATTAGTGGAGGAACATAACCAGAACGCATTGGAGTATTTAGCATTAAGGATGTTTGACTTAAGTCTGCAACGACGATCGTTCCCAATTAAGGGCCAACCAGTGAAAAGTTTCACACAAATACTATCATTGGACCTGAACTGACGGATAATTACGCTCTAACTGGAGTCTCGCACCATCATTTGAAACTGAAGTTGGGTTTGCATGTTCTGGTCATTCTAAATTTACTTCGTATGCACTTGGTGAATGGAAAGATGTTTATGGTTACCGGCAGTTATGCCAGAGTGATTCAACTTTTGGGAATTGATGAACATTGGGATATTCAACGAAGAGTTTTACTCCAACCCACTGACTTTGTCTTTGAATTTGCAGATTTGGAAATCAAACGGCCACAGTTCCCCATCAGATTGGTATTTGCAGCATCTGTGCATAAAGCACAAGAACAGACGCTGCAGAAAATGATAATTGACTTTTGAACAAACGTTTTTTCGCCGCGTCCGGTCTTTGTTGTACTTTCGCGTGTCAGGACATCTGATCATGTGTTACTACTTCATGATGAAGACGAAACGCCCCGAAATGTGGAAGATTTCCATTCAATGCCGGTTCGCATCAAAAACCCTGTTCTAAAAGACGCTGTAGACTTTGTAGAGGGGCTCCATTAACTTGACATAGTTCAATTTCTGCATAAACTAAAATATGTGCAGATATCTTATGCAAAATTTCAGCCGCAGTGCAAAGCATTGCCTGTGCCCGAAGGCCCCTTTTCCTCGTCTATTGTCTAACCAATGTTAAAATGTCTTTAAAATCCAGCAACGCCTCGATGCACAATGTACACAGTGTATAGGGCTTATTTTCCCTGCGGCGAACATTGGCATATTTTCATATTGTTTCCGTCCATCGAAGAATCTAAAATATAAACAAAGACCCACAAAAATCGTGCAGACGAACAGGGCGGGTATTTTCTACAGTGAAGCTCTAGCTAGTGACGGGTGATGGTACCACTTTTAAGTGGGGTTGGGTTTTTTTTGACGTATTGTCGTTTCATCTTGGGTTCCAATACACCTTTTATTCTCTTCGAAAAATCTAAAGCCTCTAGAAAGGAAGATAGCCTCAGTAGAGCTAAAAGGCTACGACCTACAACATGTTTCGTAATGGGATTTTGTATTTGCCCCTTGAATTGTTCTGTAAAACAATGTCTCAAACAATTTATGTGACCTGGGTCTCTCTTCTACTCATTGCACATTCACTGCAGCTCAGTAGCTTCGTCAGGCGCGTGCAATGTCTTCCCACAATACAATAGGTGTACTGCAAACCTGTGGCATAGGTAACTTGCGCTGGTATCTTCAACAACCAAGATACTGCAACTGCGCGAGTGGAGGACGGTAGTTGTAGCTGGTCGAAATGGGTGACAAGGGTCTCCTCGCTCGTCTAATGAGGCTCTGCTCAAAGGTGAGAAACTTCAGAACACCTGACATTTTCCTGCTCTCTCTTCCTCCCCGGCGAACAGCAGGGTAATCAGTAGATCTTAGTACAAATATCTGTTAGGCGGGTGGCTGTCGCACTTTGACCTAAACGCTTACTCACAGAATCATTGCTGCTCACCTAGTAGTTAATAAAATAAACTTTCTCCGTTACCAGAATCAGATCTTTGTAGGTTGCATCCTTGTTCGCGTTCAAAGTAATCCAATATATGGTCTGATGTCGCAATAATCCACTTCTTCGGTGAACACCCAAGTCCGCTTCCTACAGGTCGTCATGTGTACATATAAAATGCCATACCAGCCTATTTTTATCATCCCAGACCATCAGTACCATGAATTGATGGCACATGGAAGCCAAAAGGATGACGTGCAGATGCTTAGATATATGCATTTGTAGCCTATGCACGATGTGTCACATTGGGAGGTACGCGGAACGCTAGCGGTATGCAGATGGAATGCAGAGAATACGCTTTGCCTTTAATTTACAGTCAGAATACATTTCTTGGAAAGTGGCCACGCTTCAGTTGCAATCTGCGAGATCCAGAAAATGAAAAAGTGTAATTCTTCGTACCTGATGCGTCGTTTTTGATTACCCACAAAGTTCTGCCTGATTTCATACGGGAGTGCGAGGTCCTTGAAGATTCCACTTCCGTGGTACTCATCAAAGAGGAAAAGTATCTTCTACGGTATCGTGAATGGTTTCCAAACGAACAGCTGGCAATACTCATAGCACTAAGTGACCAAGCACTAAGAGCTGATATTTGCAACGAGATCTTGTTGTGCTTCGCGTATCAGAAAGCTCGATTCCGTTGTATGAGCAGTCTTTTCTTATTCTTATCAATCGTAACTGTAGTGCAATGCCTAGAAATGAGAAAGCACTGCGAAGACGTTCTGGATCTTCAAAAATAACTGTAGTGCAATGCCTATCAATGATAAAGCACTGCGAAGACGTTCTGGATCTTCAAAAATAACTGTAGTGCAATGCCTATCAATGATAAAGCACTGCGAAGACGTTCTGCATCTTCCTCTCAAGAGTCGGACCGGGAAGGGGAGCCCTTCTAGGGGTGACACGACACAGGTGGTTCGAACTGCGGGTCACTTTCGCAACGATCGCAGAAAGGTAGAATAAGAAGTACTTCACCACTATGCATTGCTCTAAATAGGAAGAAGGGGCCCAAATGGATGCACACACGACAGGTGTCAGTGCGAGCCGTGGAAAGCGGGAGCTATTGTTGATGGCAGCCTTCGCAGCTGCGTAGATGGTGGTCTGCGACAGGTATCAGCATCGTTTTTCTGTAGATTGTAGCCTACTCAATTTACAGCGCACCCAAAGTAGATGGGTGGCGCACTTGAAAGAGGAAGGAACCTCTTTGGCAAAAACGCCCGAACGAGGCAGAATAAATACCCGACTCCAGCTTCAGAAGCTGAGAACTTGGAGGCACCCTAAGAGAAGCTTCCTATGTCCTTGTGCCTGCCCGTTTGCTCGTGCCTCGACGGCAGCGTGCCTGCAACGCCCATTTGGATCAACAAAGCGCTTTGAGACTTCAAAGAGTACCAGAACGTATTCGAGGCACCATTTCGTCATATGGCATAGTCAATACTATCCACGCTCCGAATCTCGCGAGAGCATCTCAACGGGAGCTAATCAAGTTTGTAGGGGAATATTAAGCCTACAAAGAGCGAGTTCAGGAAGATAGTTCTGCACGGCCAGAAAACCAGCGAATTAAGGCTGGTTCCGTCACACAGTGTATGAAACCGAGGCTTTTGCACAGCTTGTGCATATTGGGAAGACCCGAAGGCTCCGCCAAAGCTGAAGAAGCAACTGATGATTCCATTTGAGCCTGGTTTGACCAACGTTTGGCATCTACTATGTGTGACCTAAGTGACCGCGTTGAAGAGGCCCTTTTGAGGGTGAGATATAAGCAAATGCCTCGAGACCTGTCTGGGGCCGCGGATAACCTTTTTTTGGAAACTATCGCAGCCTCGGACTACTACAACGCTGCAACCATTATCATGGATAATGATCAATGTAAGGAATTTATCGCAAAGCTTTTGCGCAAATTGGAACCCGCAGAGCTCAGGCAAATTGTGACTGATCAGATGCGTCTTTGGAAGAATGAGCAGAAAGGAGACTTGAAGTTTTTTACGAACACGATATCTATTCTTGCAGCGCAAGTGCATCTGGTACAGTGCATGAGTTTGAAGCTCAAGCGTAAACTCACGCATAGGCGCGATAGTGAAGGACACACTGGAAACTCTGAAGAGCCAGAGAGGAAGAAATCCCGAGGAGGCTCACGACCACAGATTACAGGCACCGAAGACCTAAAGAGCAAAACAAGGAGAGCAACCGAAAAGTTCGAAGCTGGGGAATGGAACAACCCATGTCTGTACATCGAGGAGTGCTCAGAAGTACATCTGATCAGCAAGTGCCCCGTTACCACGAAGGAAAAGAGACACGAGCTTCTTGACAAGCACTTCGGAAGAAAGCGCAATAACAGGAAAACCGTGAACCCCACCGTATTGCGTTCTGCAGCCGAGTCCGACCGAAATTCTGGAGAAGGAAGGTACGTATCCGTCTAAATGACAGCGATACCGTAGCCTTGGGCGATTCCGGGGCAGACTATTCGGCAATCCTCTCTGACTTTTTCAAGTCTGTTTCAGCAAATTACCCCGACCTAGTGGCAAAAGAACTCGAAACCCCCCTGACCCTCGATACTGCGTTGAAGGCAAACGAAAGAGTGCCATCCGCAACCGCGTCGAGAAGAGTGAACCTTGATCTCACAATCCTGCTGCCACATACCTGACTACCCGTACGAGTCCGTGAAGTGCAGTCCTTGATTGCGGACGCCGGAATGCCTGAAGTTCTTCTAGGAAGACCCCTCTTCAAAGCTATGGGTTTCGATTTTAACGAGCACCTCCACCGCGTAGCCACACTCATTGACGGAAAGTCGGAAAATGATCTGCTGGCACGGAGCTGTAGGCTCGCGTCTGCAAGTTATCGAGAACTGAGCTACACCGACGAAGAAGAGGATCTTATCAAGCTCCCGGAATGTCTCCAAGCCAGATTCGGAATCGGAACTGTTGAAGAAATCAATGAAACAATCTGGTCTGCAGCAGGTGACGCGAAGAAGAACGGTATGTCTTTCGCAGGATCGGAGAATTTGCGCACTCTTTTGGAAGAGAACCGCAGCTGTTTTGGTATCAAGTTGGTACCAAAACCCCCAGCGAATGTGCGCCCCCTCTTCGCCCATCTCGCGCCAAACGCTAAGCCGTACCTTACGCCTCAGTGCCGGTATTCTCCTGCACAAAGAGGTGTTATCAAGCACGCCATTCAACAGCTAGAGAGAATAGGGTGTAAAAGAACGACCAGGCAAGATGGGCATGCCCCACACTGGCAGTTCCGAAACCCGGTACAGACATATTTTGTTTTACTATCGACTTGCGTGGAACAAACGCAAGAACTCTACCAATTCAGTCCGCAATGCGGCATCTCGCATCAATGTGGCAGGACTGCGGAGGAAGCAAGTGCTTTGCCAACATCAACGTCACGCACGGAGATTGGCAAATACCATTGGACACGATATCTCAGGATATTATGTCTATTCAGACACCACTGCGAATCTACTCTCCGACCAGAACACTCCAGGGAGGTACAGACTCTGTAAACCACTTTCAATCTGTGACACGGGAAATGTTCGAGGGCAGGGTACAGTGCATGCTGCAATGGCTCGACGACTTCCCTATCCACGCTGAGAACGAAGATCAGCTGCTAGTGGAAATTGCAGCATTTCTCAAAGTGTGTAAAGAAGTAGGATTCAAAGTAAATCCAAGAAAGACCTGTTTCTTCGCAACAAAATTGAATTTCTGCTGCAGGCTAGTTTCATCCGAAGGTGTCCAGTTCGAACCAAGAAACTTTGGGGTTTTGTTGGCGACGAAAGTGCCGGAAAGGGGAGACGAGCTACTGCAACTGCTTTGCGCGACAAACTGGATGAGGACATCCATACCAGACTACGCGACTGTAGTAGAGCTGCTACACCAGCTCCTTGAAGAAGCGTGTAGGAAGGCCGGGAAACTAAGCAAGAAAGCACTCAAGAAAGTCCAGATCAACGGGAAAGGTGGGCACTCCCAGGCATTTGATCTGGTTAAAAGACACTTGGCTGCCGCAACGAAACTCTCACTCTCCAAGGAAGACTACAGAGTCTGTCACTTTACCGACGCTTCAGAAACACACTGGGCTGGAATTTTGACCCAGTCTCCAAAGAATGAGGAGAAAAAAGCACTCGAGGTACAAACACACGAGCCTCTGCGTTTTTTATCTGATGAGCCCAGTGGATCTTCAGAGAGATGGAGCGTACCCGAGAAGGAAGGATTCGCAATCATGTAATCTATGTGCAGACTAGACTACCTTACCATCGGAAGAACGGTTTCCATACATACCGATCATGCGAACCTCGTGTACATCTACGACTCGTACGGTCACAACCTCGGCGTAGCTCGGCACGTTGCCAACAAACTCACCCGTTGAGCTCTGAAGCTGAATGGTTTTTGTTTCATAATCGAGCACGTCTCTGTAGAACGAAACAAATGGGCCGATATGCTCACCAGATGGGCCGTCCAGACAAAAATAACCGTAAAACCCAGAACAATTGGACGCATGCGAGTACTGATGTCTGCACCTATGAACCCTGGAACGAATGGAAGGAAAGGAAACTACGACTGACCTTCTATGGAAGATATTGCCAAGACACAGCGCAGCAGTCACACTCCGCCTCCGAAACATTGCAAAAAGACCGGCGACGTCGTAGGAATTCCGACAGGACAGGTTTGGATACCAGAAAACGATGTAAATCTGCAGCTCAGGATCCTCATCGCTGCTCACACTGGAAAAGGAGGACATCGAGCAACAGACCCTACCTTAGACACTGTCGCCGCACATTTCTGGTGGAAAGACCTCCGAAGACACAACTTCGAATTTACACGATCTTGTTTCCACTGTATCGCCTCCAAGTCCAGTAAAGTAGTTATGAGGCCTCTGCATCACACGATACATGCGAGCAAGCCCAATGAATTCCTGCATTTTGACAACTGTTACATGAGCAAGGGTGAAAAAGGAAAATTGTACACGCTGATCATCAAAGACGACCTTACAGGCTACGGTTGGCTTAAAAACGAAGAAGAAGCCGACTCAGAAATGACAGCAAAAGCCTTAGTAGACTGCTTTGCTGCATTTGAAGTGGCACATTCATGGATATCGGACCAAGGCAGTCACTTCAAGAACAAGTTCGTGAAAACACTTGCTCAAAAGCTCAAAGCACACCATCATTTCACACTACTGTACTGTCCGTGAAGTAACCAGTCAGTCGAAGTCATTTGTCGGGAGCTACTAAGAACATACCGAGCACTATTGCCCAAATTTCAACTACTGCATTCTGCTTGGCCTGCCGTCTTACCACTCATCCAGTCAGCCTTGAATAGCGTGCCAACAAGGAACCTCAATGGAAACTGCCCGCTCACAGTTCTTACTGGACTACCGCAAAACTAGCCACTTGCCGCCATACGTAGAAGCCAGCAGAACGTAGTTGCGATCAAGAAAATAGAAGGCTGTCGCGCAAAGGCTCTAATGGAAATTGGGAAGCTACAAAATGCGCTGGAAGGCTCTCATCGTATTTGTGTGGATCGGGGAAAGAAAAAACGCCAATCTGAAGTCGATGCCCACAACAAACGCACACAAATCAGAATTATTGACTTCACGAAAGGCGAATACGTGCTCAAGGCTATTATGCAGAAGAACATCCGCGCAAAAAACAGTCTGCGCTGGCAGGGGCCATTCCGCATAGGCGAGTGCCGAGAGGACTACCTTTTTGAAGTGGAAAACCTGCTAACAGGAGAGAAAGAACTTGTGCATGGAAAGAGACTTAAGCTAGTTCCTAATAAGAACAAAGAGGTAAAAGAAGAGCTCTAAGAGCACATGGCCTATCAACTGAATGAGTTACTAGTTCTCGAGGATTTTGAAGACATCCGAAGGAAAAAAAAACAAGACAGAACTGCTGGTAAAGTGGGCTGCTTTCGGGAAGGACGAAATGGATTGGGTAGATATGGAATCACTGAAGCACGACGTGCCCGAACTTTTACAGGAGTACTTAGAAGAAACCCAAAAGTCGGGCTCGCACGGACAGCGTAACACAAATTAAATCGTCTGAAAGCAGGTCTCCTAAGGAAGGTATTAAAGAAGGTAGGGATTGCTCGGTGGGGCCGGGTGGAATCCCGTCCTGATCTTGAGTACGGAGCGGCGGTATTCTGCAATGTTTGTCTGAGCGGTGCATGGTGGTCGCGATTTCGAAGGGGATATGGCGATGCGTTGAGATTGGAACCAGAGGTTTGGGATCGGGAGGAGGGGGGTGGTGAGGGGGCGAAGGGTTGGATCGGAAGTGAGATAGAAGTGGGACAGATGTGGGACAGATGTGGGACAGATGTGGGACAGATGTGGGACAGATATGGGAGAGGTAAAGCATGAGGCAAGAGAAGCGGTGGTAGGGTTGTAAAGTACAAGATGAAACTGGAGACTGTCGACTGTTGGTTCCCACGCTACCAAATGGTTCGAAGAATTGCTCGATAAATGGTTTACAACTATAAAAACTAGCTACAGATTAAACCATGGCTGAAGCATTTGCTTTGTAAGTATATACGTATACCTGTGTACGAGCAAAGCAGGGCAGCAATCCTTTTGCACCTTCATTGTTATGGATATCTGCCCTTTTTACCGTTCCAAAAACCATTTCGTTCTCGTTTGGTTAATTTCTCAGCCAGAAATTTGTACTTTATTACGCCTAAAGTTAGACCTAGCTTTCAAGATAAACATTGACTTTCCTCATTGGTACACCGGCTCTTTTATGAACAAAAATCCCACACATGTTCTACATATAGCGTTCCAGAGCAGCCATTTACTTTCTCCAGACATTCGAAGAGTTCTTGCCTGTGCGACGTGAATTGCCGCGGGTATTGAGCTCTTGAAAATTGACGGCATCCCGTGAGAGACCCGCCGTGAATCAGATTTCATCCTATTTCAACCACCAAGCTAGCCTCTCTGACCACCCTTCATGTTGTTATACCATGTCAGTCTGTAATTCTCGTCGCATAGTGAGCAGAAGAAAGGCCCTGAATCTGGGGAGGCGGGTGGATGGTCAAGCGGTTCCCTGTGGCGTCTTTGCTCTACATATTACCTACGCATAATCTGAAATACTTCACAAAACGGATCAATACTCAAGTTCATTGCATGCTTACGATTAACACCTTAGAGAGCTTTCAATTTTGGGTATTGTAGGAGATACAGAGCAGCAGAACCATATGCCCAGCTTCACCGATAGGCAGAAACTATCGCGTTCAGTGAGTCACAGGATTTTTCACTGTTCCTACGGGAAGAGCTGGGTAGGAAAATTTCGGGAACAGTATAATCGGAGTTAGGTAGACAAGTTGCTTCCAGAGCGATGAAGAAGCCAAGATAGCGAGTGTCTAGCGAAAGGAGAAGGGCTACGCTCTTATCCTGATGCAGAAGGCGGCGTCTGACCTGAGAAGTCATCTGTCGCATTGAGATGTTCTACCCAGCGACCTAAAGAGTAGCGATATATCTTCTTCGGAGTTCCTGCCAATTCCAGGAAGACAGTTTTAGGATTTTCGGCTCTCAAAGCGTTCGATCTGTACCAAGGGTACACCATTCCTTGTTACCGCTTACAAGCTTACAAACGAGACTTGCTTTCCGTCTGAGGTCGGCAAGTCGTATCGTTTTCGTTCGAACACGTATATTCCAGTGTTGCAAGAGGTATTCAGCTGGATTTGGTTTATTGCTACACTACTACATGGGAGCAGAACTGTGGTTTCGCAAGTTTTGATCTCACTTGAGGCAATATCTTCCCTCTTGTGTGTTCAAAGACTCGATTAGTTGGTTCTCGCAGGGCGTTCTCACCGCGATACTTCGGAACATGTCAACTCGCTGCACAAACTCACTTTCGATATGCCTCTGCTTTTCATACACAAGCTCAACACAGTGCAGGCTCCTTTCACATGTTTCAGCTGCAGGGCAAACTCTACGCAAAGTACGTACAATGGTGCATTCGGTAGCTCGCTTGCTTCTGTTCACTGTAAATGCAGCAAGCCCTATCACTCTGGTCGTACGTGAGTGCAACCACATCATGTTCTACTTAATCTCTTCACAACAGCGACTCTCCAACATCACCGATAGTTCACCATACCAGACCCTTAGCTTCTTCAATCCGCTCTGAACTAGCTTTTATTTCAGATGCTTCCATCGTATGGGACCATTACCACTCTCACCGTTCGCAACTTCATGACAGCAGCTGACATTCTCTTCACCAAAGCAACACGGCAGCTGCAACAGCAGTACATCTGGTATCTCTGTAGCCACGTTAAGCATAGTATTGAGCTATATTTGCGACATAGTATCCGTTATACAAATCTTCATTCACAAGCTCCAAGTTGTCTCACACTAGCTGCAACTCTGTTCGTTTTCTGGGCGCCGCTCTGAAACAAACCTCAATAATTGTCGACCGAACAAGAGTTTGGGCAGTTCGGCACGACAGCACAATCTACAAAGAGAAATGAGATGGAAAGCTTGAAGGGCAGTTCAATTAATTTGTTCAAAGAAGAGTTGTTCGAATTCATTGACATAGTTTGACGTTAGTTGGGGGCCACCCAGCTCTACCGTCGATATGTTCAATTATAAAAAAAACGTTTCGCATGGATACGCGAAGGATTCGAGAGAAGATTTTCAGTGCTCTTCCACGAAATTGAGCCATACAAGTGTTTGAGGTAAGAGGAGTTCAGATGAGAGCCTGAATACAACATAGAGAGTCGTAAACCACATCAAGCAAAAGGATAGTAACGAAAAGATAGAGATAAAGCCCTGCGGATCCCATTGATGTCATGCTTTCAGAAAAGAAGGATCACAGAGACCATCAGAAGTTGCCCCCGCAGTTAGAAAGGAAAGAAGATGGGAACCATGCGGTAACAGGTCAAGCTTACTATGGGCTTGTAAAAAGTATCAGCAGAGAGGAAGTTGTACTGAAATTGAAGACACGCCCAAGGATTGGAACAGAATCATGATCCCGGCAGCAGAAATGCAGTTACTCAGATGACGAAGCAGTGAGATGTCGAAAAGTGTAGAGAGTAAATTGACTCACACCATTCTAAGCTTCTCTCAAGCGGAGGCCGCAAGGCAGAGATGTTATTGGTGCGACAAAGGCAGAGATCCAAAAGGATGTAACAATCTGTCTCACACAGACTCGAAAGCTCTATTGCACAGACATAAAACTGAAAGGCATGAGTAAATGCCATGGCCAGATCATGTTTACGATCTTCAAAATGTGATCCCCGCGGATGGTGGGAGCTGTCAAAAACGAACGATAGAGCTGCAAACGAGAAGGAATTAGAGGACCATGTTGGTCAGTCGCACTTTTGCGGTCGCTTCGCGCTTCATGGAAGGGCAATGCACACGATTGGGCACCAAGGAAAGTCCTGCGCTGACGGCGGATGCCCCCAGACCTCCAGTGGAGAGTTTGGAATTCTTTACTATGTATTGTTTTTGTCCTTGCCACCTACGACTCGTGGGTGGGAGGTAGTCCAAAAATGTACCCAGACTGTTTAGGTCGCAATGTGCTTAATTCTGCACTTGTGTGGCTGGCAGTGCTCTTCCTTCGGGACGCCACTGCTGGTCAGGATCACCTTGCTGCTATGGTGTATCAACACTATCCAATACACCAACTGGATCCGGCGACTAATTGACGACATGGAAATGTCTGTGAACCACCCAACAAAGACGTACATCCAAAACAAGAGCGCCATCCAAATTGCAACAAACACGGATCCGACAAATAGAAGAAGGCTTACAAGAATGCGAAGTGTAGTAGACTGTTCGTAGAAATATCCAGCGATAGGCGTCGGCTGAAGACGTATCTCTGGAATAGTTCTATGCGCATCCAGTAGCAATCTAATCCTCGACGACTCACAGGAGAATGTGGCACATTAACTGTCAACTAGTTTACTTGGGTACTCGTATTATGGCTCGTAAAGAAAGTCAGCTTACTCATCTCGAATGGATACGACTATTTTTCCATGGCCCTTCCGAGCAATCATTTTGTCAAAGGCGTCATGAACCCCTTTAGTAGTAAAAGAATGAGGTGATTCAGGGTCTAAGACAACTTTAAGACCTCCTTCTTCAACAATATCCAGTAGACGACGATTAGAGTCCCCCCGAGGAGCCGGAAACATCATGGTATAC
The DNA here is from genome assembly GCA_003194525.1 of Gracilariopsis chorda. Taxonomy (NCBI): domain Eukaryota; phylum Rhodophyta; class Florideophyceae; order Gracilariales; family Gracilariaceae; genus Gracilariopsis; species Gracilariopsis chorda. Next base: position 136,077 of record NBIV01000170.1, read on the forward strand.
GTAGGTGATACAGATCCCAGACAGCGACTTGCAATGACTCTGCGAACAACCGGCAGGAACCACGACAACATTTGCCAACAGTTGTGAATTTCAATGTGCCACTCATTGACAACCACAGCCAGAAATCGACCGCCCTCCTTTCTAGACTTAACGATACCATGTTCAAGTGCTTTTCGCCACGCTGAAGAGCCTTCCGCGCAATCGATCATGACATCAAAAGCCTGCTCTGTGACCTCTGGGGCTTTCCACCAATCCACTTCCTTGTAATTTATCACCACATCAGCACCCAGCTGTTTACACAATGGTTTGTCGGTGGAGGTGGTCACGATATGCGAGACATCCGCACGACGCAAAAGCTGCAGCAAAGAGGTTCCCACACCGCCACTTCCACCAAGAACCAAAACGCGATCACCGGCCTTGACCCGAGCGTCCTCAACCGCCAGAAGGGCGTTTGCAGCACTATCTGCGACAGCTGCAGCCTCCAAGAACGAGAGCTTTGGCGGCTTCAGTTCAACAAATTTCTGGTGGACCACGGCGAGCTCAGCAAGAGCACCGATTCCAAACGCATCCCAGGTGCCAATAACGTGGTCGCCCGGCTTGAATCGAGTGACATTCGGAGCTACTTGTTCGACCACCCCTGATAAGTCGCCTCCGGGGATATAGGGCCATTTGTTGTGGGGGGGTTTCTTAATTAGGTCACCCGCTCCTGTGAGCATGCGATAGTCACTCGGGCTGAGGGAGACGGCATGAACTCGAATTAGAACATGATCCGGGATAGGCGCGGATGGCGGATCAACTGAGTCTGAGACATTGAGCACCTCCGAAGGAAGGCCGAAGGCTTTCACTTGTGCTGCTTTCATTGCGGGGGACAAACCTTAGAAGTGGTGTAAGAACGCTAGGAGGGACGAAGAGATACTTCAGGAATCTTGCGGAAGATGTGCAGAAGAGAATCATCTCGAACTCTGGGCGCGAAGAGGTTTAATAGCAGGCGGCAAGCTCGAAGACTCGGTCCATGTCGGTCCAACATGGCAGCGCTTCTTGAAGTACCAAGGGTTACCAACGGTACCCAAGGGTGGCCTTGGATGTCATAGAACGGCATACTGCAGTCTCAAAACGTGCTTCGGAGTTGCGCCATCATGGCACCTGGTGATTGGTGCGCCAATTGCGGAAAGCAAACCGAACCGTGACGAGTATCAGCTGATGAGCTCGACATAATAATACTATAGGCAATACTCTTGTACCGGCAAATGGTGTAGGACGTGTACAGCTGCCCAATTCGGCTCTTGCTGAATGGAACGTAGTGTAGACACACGGTTCACACAATAATGTCATTATCTCATTCGTTGGATGGCCTCGTTCTTGTTGGCGGCATGGATATTCAGAAGCCATATCTTTGCTCCTCGTTGATCGTTTTGAGGTCTGAAAGCTTCTACCAAAGCTCAAAGAATGCAATACCAGAAAGCAAAGTTTCAATACGAAAGGATTGGTAGTTTAGAATGGAGATGAGAAACAAATGACATTGCCAAAGAATGCTGTTGTCGCATATGACATTAATTCATCGCACGTGCCGAAAGTGGCCATAAGTTTTCAAAAAAATGTAAAAGAAGGTACAATCTAGAGAAACTGCCTCCGTACATACGCACATGATTCATCTGCTCCCTTTCTGCTCCAGTAAAAATCCATCTGCGATTCAACCACACGATTGCCCCATTTTCTTGACGAGGCATGACGTTGGGCACCATAACGCAGAGCAAAACTGGAAGTTTTTCTAGCTCGCATTTTGCCTGGAACAGATTCTTCCGCTTTTCTCCGATCAAATCACATGCACATGCAGGTTTTGTTTAGACTTAAACGTTGTCAATCCTGTTTTTGCACCCACATCGACCGCAACCATCCCTCCTCTCCTTTTCTATCATTTCCACAATCTGTGCCCCCGATTCCTCCGCATTCTCTAAACCGTTCAAGCAATGCTGTACAACGACCCCCTGAAGGGTGGTCACAAGCTGCGTTCTATTGCTCTTAGTGCCGCCCTCTCTCGAAAACGTCAACAATGTACGGCTCCAACAAAAAGCGTCAATCTACCTTACAGGCATGTTATGGAAACACAGGACCCCATACAGCCCTGTCCCAACGCCCATTCTTGCACTAAACCTCGGAGAAACCTGTGTTGCTGAGGTTGGGGGTACTGGAGTTCGATCAGACACCTGCCGGTCGTTCTGGTTTACTGGGCCCATGGAGTCCTTCTTATAGGACTCCTGGGTTGCTACTGACATCTAATACCTAGGATGCACATTCTAAAGCGCCAAAAAGGGTAACAGTCCAACCAGAATAGGTCCGTCTGATTCCATATGAATTCAGAGGTTGCCCGTTGGGTAGCTACTTCAGTCTGCCTGATTGCGTGTCCATCACCACATTACCCCCGTCCAGGTCCGTCCTATCTCGTTTGCTTCCAGCTACGGGTTGGGCGGACCTTCTTCCAATACCTACATATCACGTTTATGTCATTGAAGTTTTCCACGGGCTCTCAACTAGGTTCAATGGTATGGTCTTTCCAAGTCACGTAGTAGGCCATTTTTTTATTCTTTCCAATGCTATGGTCAGTTATTTCTTTCACTTCATGGGTGCTTTCCTCAAATACTGCGTCATTCTGTTCGCGGAAAACGGCTTTCAACTGGTCAGGTGGGACGGTTCTCTTTAGCTGTCCGAGTTCGTCTTTCAGAACATATGCCCCTCCACAATTTGTTCTGACCACCATAAAAGGACGTTAGTAGCGCACGTCCCATTTCGATTCCTTTGTTACATATTTCATCATAACTAACGATCCAGGTGCGAACGCGTCTTCTTTAAGCATGCGTTTGTTCTTCTTGAAGTAACGGGCATCCTTTTTCTGCACATCTATGACTGGCTCGCGCACGGAAGGGTACACAGTTCTAAAGATATCATCCTGATGCTTTTTCCAAAGCTCCAAGTCCAGCGTAGCCTTCGTGTGAGATTTTCCAAATCTTTCGAATCCATTCATACTTCGGCCAAACATTAAAGAGAACGGTGTGGATCCCGTCAAATCAGCTACATTGCAGTTGTACGCGAGCTGAACAAACGGTATAAATTCCTCCCACCTATGCGTTACTCCGTCGAGCTCCTTTAGCAGCAGCGTCTCCACTTTTCCATTGACCCGTTCTACTGTGCCATTAGCGTGCGGTTTGTATGCCAAAATGGTGCGATGGTCTATTCCGTTAAGGGTAGTGAGTTCTTGGATAAGTTCGTTCACAAATTCAGAGCCATTGTCAGACTGCAACACTTTTGGAACTCCAAAGATCGATAGCACTTCCCACAGCGCGCGTGCAACTTGTTCCATTTCCTTGCTTCGCAGTGGCCGCAGTATTGCAAACTTCGTCATGATGCAAACGATTGTCAAAAGTGTGTTATGCCCACTGTCCGATTCTTGTAGTGAAGTGATGAGGTAGATGGCAATGTGGTCCCATGGTAGACTGGCAACCACCGACTTCAATGGGTGGAATCCTCGCTTCAGAATATTGTAGCGTAGACAAGGGAAACAACTGTTGGTCGCTCTTCTGATGTCCTTTCATATATTGTCCCACTAGTATCCGTCGTTCCACACCTTCTTAAATACTTCCATCTCTCCAAAATGGCCGAAAGCGTGTGCTCGCTGTAACAAACTGTGTCGTTCTTTCTCTGTGCCTGGAGATTTCTTGTCCCTAACAAGCTGCAAGACCGTGATGCTTGAGAGCAAGACGGTAGGCATTTTGCGGCTGAGGGCGTCTGCAAGGTCATTGTGTGGGCCTGGGAGATGAACGACAACAAAGTTGAACGAATGATCCGATCGAACCATCTGGTCATCACCGAGTTCACAGTTCGCTGGCTATGCAAAAATGTCAGCCCTCGATGGTCGGTATAGTGCAGAAAATGTCGTCCCAGAAGGTAGCATCTGAATTTGTCAATGTCCCAAAAAACGGCAAGGAGTTCCCTCTTCGTAGCCCCGTAGTTCTTTTCTAATTTAGACAAGGATCGGGACGCAAATGCAATGAATCGGAGATTTTCATCGTCGCCTTTTTGGCCGATCCATGCGCCGAGACCGTATCCAAACGCGTCCGTGCCTACAAGGTATTTCTTGTTGCCTTCGGGGTAAGCCACTTCTGTTTGATCTGCCATCTGTTTTCTGATGTTCATGAACGCACTTTCCATTTCAGTGGTCCATGGCAACTGCCCTTGTCCCTTTCGAGCGTCATCTAGAGGTTTTGAGAGGTGGAAGAGCGGCGGAATGAACTAGTGGTAGTAGTTTGCAGCACCGAGAAAGCTCAGCAGTTGTTTGAAATTCTGTGGTCGTTCCTGGCTCGCGATTGCTTCGACTTTGGCTGGGTCCTTCCTGATGCCTTCTACAGTTACAACAAATCTTAAGAGGCGTACTTCCTGCTGCCCAAAACGGCATTTGTCCGTCCTAATCGGGATGCCCCATTCTGTAAATCTCTCTATTACTTTTTTCACATGCTCAGCATGCGTCGTCTGGTTGGAAGAAAAGATAATGATGTCGTCGATATAAATAGCCACGTATAGTATGTCATCATATATCTTTTCCATTAGCTGCTGGAACTTTGCGGACATCGTTTTAATTCCAAACGGGGCTGCGCACATGCGGTAGTGTGCACCGCACCAGCGAAACGCAACCCAGTTTCGGTCTTCTTCCGGTATGGGAAACCGGAAATACCCGTCACGAATGTCTAGCGTTGTGAAAATGGCATCTGGTCCGGTGACAGATCCAACAGCGTCCAAGATGTCCTGTAACCGAGGGAGTGGGTAGTCCGGGTCTGGTAGAAGGGCGTTTAGGCGGCGGAGGTCGATAACCAGTCGTACATCAACGAGATTTCCACTACCATCTTTCTTAGACACGCTGAGGATTGGAAATGAGTTGGCACAGTCAACTGGAGCAGGTTCGATTACTTCTGCTGAGAGCCATCGCTTGATCTCTGCGTCGACACGGTCTCTGTTCTTTCGGGAGACAAAATATACTCGGCTACATATCGCTGAAGTCGTCTTTGGCTGTACCCGAAGCATTGCAAGAGGATGAGAGCATCTCGCAGAGAGTGGGATATTCTGGTTCCTTTTCAACGCCTCTGCTAATTCGGTAGAAATACTCTCGGGGGTATGTGCAACGTCGGGTTGGCGCTCTTCATCTTTAGGGGACGGGTCCGGCGTTGCCTGGTTCTCGTCGGCAGAACTACATACAGCTTGAGAGACTCCTTAAATGGAGAAACCAAACTGTCTAAAATGGGGTAAGCCAATTATCATGTCCCGGTTACGCTGCATTTGCATCAGTTCGGCTGTGATTGACGCCGTTCAGTCCCCACTCTTAACGAGAACTGTGACTAGGCCTTTGCGTTCTGCCATGATTTTTCCTCGGCCATCTCGAATGTTTCCTGACACCCGTTCCACCGGGATGGAAAGCCTTGCTACAAATTCCGCTGATATGAACGACGCCGAAGCCCCTGAGTCCACCATTGCCCATCTTTCTGAGTTTTCAATCAACACAGGAGTGTACAACAGCTCCTCAGCATCTTTGGGGGCCGCTAACAGCGCGTTAAGGACCGGTTCCCTTGGTGAATCGTTTTCTGCAATATCGGCTTTCAGCTGTGCCTCTGGGTCAAACTCGTAGTAGCCGGGCAAAGCGCGAAGGTCACCATCGCAGGGGATAGTTTCCTGAAGACTGTCGGTTTCTGTCGTACAATGAGCGCTACGTTCTGGTTAGGAGTCGGAATGCGCCAAAGTGGTATTGGATTGGCCCTGTTGGCCTTCAGACTGACGACGTGGGTGTTGATAATTTTGTATCTATTCTACTAATTTTTAGAACTACCTATATAATTTGTATAACTAGATATATATTTAGAGACGCACGTGGTGCACCTGTACAGGTAGTGGTGCACCAGACGGTAAGTCGTACACGTAGGATAGGTCGCGTTGACCTTGCAGCTACACTTAGACGCTGCCGAGGTCTGCACCTTCACGGCATTGTAAACTAAGCACCATCGTGGTGAACCCTTGCCTTTCAGGTCGAGAACTACCAATTAGTCAGGTTTTGTACGTCTGTTACTGCCGTTGCGCGTCGTTACCAACACGGCCCCGGCTAGGTATCACACCTACTGTACCACTTGGTATTCAGGTGCTCTATTTCCCTACTGGTTCTTATTTTTATTCTTTCACCTTACAGGTTGAGCTCACCAGAGCTCCCTAGCACAGCCACTGTCAGACCCGTTGGTTGTACGACATATTTTGGTCTCCCGACCTAGAAGGTTGTCGTTGGAAGGCACCGTATAGGTCTTGTCGTTAACCGTTGGAAAAGAAGTCCTTCGTAGGTGAAGAAGGATTTGAACCGTTTGGTAATAGGAATACTGAGAAAACAATTTGGGTACCCCCGTTGGCCAATCATGGTGAAACCTAAAAGGAATGCTCAAGGGTCTAGCGCCCCATCGAGCCTTGCAGGTGGACGCTCAGTTCCCCCGGTGCATCCAATTTTGGATAACCCGGAGGAACTGTTTCGTAACCAATCTGGTAAAGCTGACCGTTCGGCAGACCCATTGGTGGGTCCGCGTTCGGATACCGTTGAGGAAAGACCTTATGGTGAAATGGTTGAGGAGATCTGGCCTCTTCTTGAGGAGCGAGCAAAAGATTTCGTGACCGTAGCGGTGCAGGATGCCGTAACTAAAAAGGTTGACCTCAGAAGTGGAGAAGTTGAACCCAATTTGGATGTGGACACAGTTACCCGAGTGGTGACTGACCGTGCGGTTGTAGAAGTAGGACCTAGAATACCGGAAATGATGCGCGAGTATCTCCGGACAGATGCGAGGGAAGATATTTACCGTGTGGTTCAGGACCTATGGATTACCGAAGGTTATGCTGAATCTAATACCGCAAGGGTCAAGGTGGCTCAAGCTAGATCCCAAGAGGTACTGAAGGGTTTCTCACAATATCCTCAGTCTTTAAGGGCTGGCAGTGGGGACCATAGTGGTGATTTGGGCCGTGACCGAAAGGGCTCAGGGGCTGATGTCCCTATAGGTTACTTTTTGCCCAAACCAATTGGTATCGCTCGAAAGGGTGCCAAAGGAGGTGACCCTGAGGGTGATTGGTCCGACTCAGAGGATGAGCGGCGAAGAAACCGTAAAGGTAGGAAGAAGGAGAACCGTCGAGGTAGACAGAGGAAGAAGGATTCGAGCCCTACGTCGTCGAGTTCAGATACCGATTCGAAGTCCTCGGAGGATGACCGTAAAGGTAAGAAGAAAAGAAGAAGTGAAACCAGAGGGTCTAAGAAGAAATCAAAGGGAACCCTCAAGGGTAGGAATCGAAGGAATGATTCTGATACCAAATCAGACACGCTTTCGGACCTAGAGGTTATTCAGCCGTTGAACGACTTGTTTACCAAGGCGGTTGACTATCGTACCTATAGGTTGCGGAACAAATCTCCGGACTACATCGATGCGGTAGCCCAGAGGATTACTAAGCATCACAGGAAACTCAGTTTCCAGATGGGTGATACTGTATTTACCGGTGAGGATCCCATCGCGGTGATCAAGTTTCTACAGAAGTTCAAGATCGCATGTGACCAAAATGGGTTTTCCGAAGGGGCTGCCATGTGGTTGTTCCAGTGCTACCTTAAAGGACAGGCCTACCATCTCCTGCAGGGGCGCCTTCGAGGAAATACCTTAATGGTTGATGAGGAAGGGACAGAGATGTTGGAGACTTACCCAGAAGTCGTCAACTTTCTTTTGGAAACGTACGCGACCGATGAGGTGATTCAAGAAGCCTACTCAGAAATGCTTCCTTACCGTCAGCGGTCAGGACAAACCGAAATGGAATTTTCTGTTGGGCTCTGGAACCTCGCGACCCGATGCGGTAATGTAATCACGTCCACTCGGCTGAAATCTATGTTATCAGATAACATCGACAAAGCCATAAGGTCTCAGGTTCGTAATTATCTGACGACTAACCGAAAGGTGGATTACAACGCCCTCGCAAGGTACCCACAGGGTCTTGGTGACACTCTCCGCATGGGAAGGAAACCACCTCTTGGTACTACCACAAAGGAGAAACCGAAACGGGCAGTGATGGAAATCGAGGAGGATACTACCACAGGTGGTGATTCTTTAATCAGGATACCGACTGGTACTGCCATTCATTTAGTTGCGGTACCACAAGGTATTTCACGACCATCAATGGTGGGGAGCTGGTCAACTATCCCAGTGGTCACGCCTCAGTCCGTCACTCCTCCGACCAGGAAGGCAACTCAATCGCCAGCCTCGGTTAGTAGCAGTGGACCTCTTAGGGATACACCAGTTGGTTCTAGTTCGTCTTACGCCACCGCTGCTGGTGAGGAACGAAAACTAACTTCTATGGGAATGAGGGACCTTACCACTGGACGTCTTTTGTGCTGGTTCTGCCTTTTGCAGGACCACGTCGCCTACAGGTGTGATAAGTTGCCACCAGGTCTGCGAGATAGCCTCGTGCAGTCTAGCAACATAATCATTCCAACCTGTTCGGTGTCGAGAAGAATTCACCAATTGGTAAAACGTCCACCGCTTCGGGATCCCGACAAGTCAATTTATTGGAAGAGAAACCGATCTTGGAAGAGCCCCCTGCCGCCGAGCAGGAGGAAAACTAAAACCGGTTGTAGTAGAGGCCACACCTAACCGGAATTTGGAAGGCCATTCGATACCAAAAGGTTTGCATGACACCGTAGCCGAAGAGGTTGATGACCATGCAGCACCGACGCCGGTTATGTTCATGAAGTACAATAACTATAAAGTTGGTGTTTCGCTATGTCTCTCACCTTCCCATACGGTCCCTGCAACTTGCGTGCTCGATACCGGTGCCGGTCCGTGCATAATGAATGCTCGAATTTTACCTGAGTCGGTATTGCGAACACTGAAGCAGGAACGTCTGTCCAACCCTTTGTTAGATGCAAACAACCGTCCTCTAATGATTCGAGGAACGCTGACCACTATGGTGCAATTGGGAACCTGAAAGGTAGGAGTGAAGTTCTTTGTCGTGGACCGATTGGCTACGGATCGTATCCTGGGAACGAGATTTATTGACAGTCACGTCAGATCGATATTCCCAGGATCGCAGGCAGTCCTTCTCCGTTACGGTGGAAGAGTTGCCATTCAAGGTCACACGAAGACCAACAAGGAATGGAGCCGAACACCGAAGCGGAAATTGCCAACCAACACGGTTTCCAACAAGGTTCGACTCACGAAGAAGGTTTCTATACCACCTATGCACCAAGCCACCGTCACGGTTTCATGCGCTTCACCAGGTCTGGTTACATTGCAGAACCATCCGAGGACTGCAGAACGGCACTTAACCTTAATGGCAAATGGAATTCTGGAGAACGTACCGCACAGACCCTTTCAGGTATACCTCAGCAAATTCGGAAACCACGCGGTTCACTTACCTAAGAATACCGTTATAGGTATCGCTCTACCTGCCACAACAGGTGTATTCAGTTTGCAAACCGAGTTCGGCGAGGTCGCCTCCGCTAAGGAAGGGGGGAGGGACTTGTTCGCACAAGACCAAATGGTATCGAAGAATGCTGATGGGAAGACCGTACTGGTGGATACTCGAACCGACTCGGTAGAAGCCAGGAAGAAGCTGGAGCTGGACCCAGTGAAGGATTGGAGAGAGGAAGTTCACGTTGGTGACGAGTACGAACAGTAAAAGCGCCGAATCCTCCGTCTCCTTGAGAAATTTGAAACCATGTGGTCAGGCCACCTTGGGGAGATCAAGGCGGCTGAGCACCACATTGACATGGTTCCGGGCGCTAAACCTATATGGCAACAACCTTACCGTGCAGGTCCTAGAGCCCGAGGGGTGGAGTTAGAAGAGGTGGAACGGATGCTCCGTGAAGGGGTAATTGAGCCTGCGCAGTCGGAATGGGCGAGCCCAGTGGTTTTGGTTCAACTTCGTGGAGATCCCCGTATGCGGTTCTGTATCGATTACAGAAAGCTGAACAATGTGACCATACGGGATTCCTATCCTATACCAAGAATGGACGAGTGCATCGACTCTTTAGGAGATGCACAAATATTTACAACGCCGAATGCCAATTGTGGTTACTGGCAGATGCCAATCAGGAAGGAGGACCGAGACAAGACGGCCTTCACTTGCCATGCTGGTCTCTACCAATTTACTCGGATGCCATTTGGTCTTTGTAACGCGCCCGCTACGTTTTAGAGAGCGCTTGATATCATCCTCTCAAAAGTGAAGTGGGGAACCGCATTGGCATATTTGGATGATGTAATCATCTATTCCAGATCGGTGGAAGAACATTTCGTTCACGTCCGTCAGGTTTTGCAACTTTTACAAGATGCCGGAGTGACGTTGAAGCTTCGTAAGTGCTTCTTTTTCGATACCAAAGTGGAATATCTTGGCCATAAAATTAGCCCAGGACAGCTTTCGGTAGCTAAGAGGAATCTACGTGCCGTTCGGGAGGCGAAGGTACCACAGTCGCAAACCGAAATCAGGTCCTTTATTGGTTTATGTAACGTGTACCGAAAGTTTGTGAAGGGGTTTGCGACAATAGCTGCCCCCCTGAACAAAAAGCTCCTAAAGGGTCAACCTAGGAGGTTCGAAACCCTTTTGGATGAGGAGATGGATGCTTTCGAAACGCTCAAGAAAGCACTCCTCAACCCACCAATATTGGCCCTACCCAAAGCTGGTGACAGGTATACCCTTGATACGGACGCGTCAGATGCTCAAGTTGGTTGCTGCCTCATGCAGGAGCAAGAGAACGGCGACAAGTTACAAATTGGTTATTGGAGTCGAGCGCTTACCGATGCGGAGAAGAACTATACTACTACGGAGAAGGAATGCCTAGCAGTTGTGTGGAGCATGTTGATGCTTCGACCTTACCTATATGGTGAACGGTTTACCTTAAGGACGGATCATGACTCCTTACGGTGGATACTCGGACTTTCCGACGCCTCTGGTAGGTTAGCCCGTTGGAGGTTACGTCTCTCAGAGTTTGAGTACGACGTAGGGTACCGTCCTGGTATCAAAAACAAGGTGGCTGACTCACTGTCACGGCTTAGTACCGAGGGGCTTGAAACCGAACAGGTGGAAGACGATATTCCCTGCTTCATAATATCGTCGGACCCAAGTGGTAAATCGGAAGAAACCTTAGACGGAGTTTGGGAATTACCTGGAGAAGGTGAGCTTTGGAATGAGAATCTTTACAAACAGGTCATGGCTCTTGAGGATATGGACGTGACGCCCATCTCTCGGGAGGAGTTTCTTCGGGAGCAAGCAAGCGATGCATATTGCAAATCGCTTGCGGACCAAATAGGTAAGAAGGCATCACAGTTCGACATCGACCTTAATGGTTATCTGGCACGGAAATCAGACCTCGATGGGCTACTCCAAAAGGTGGTGCCGAAGACCTTATGGCCGCGAGTACTGTATCTTGCTCATTTCCCAAGATTGGCTGGTCATCCAGGTGGTACGAGGACTTACTATACCCTCAGGAGGCAGTTCTACTGGTCACATATGGCACACGATGTGTACTCCTTCGTGGCGCAGTGCGAGTCCTGCCTGAGAACCAGAGGTGGTGTACGCAAACATAGGAAGTACCTCAAGTTGTTTCCAGCTGCGGCTCCTATGGCGTTTGTAGCTATTGACCTCCTAGGTCCACTACCAAGAACCTCAAGGGGGTACCAATACGTCATGGTAATCATCGATCGGTTCTCGAAGCTCACTCGAGCTATACCTCTGAAGGATACGAAGAGTACCACCCTGGCGGTAGTGTTTCTGAACAACTGGATTTACCCGTATGGTGCACCGCTTTACTTGCTGACCGATAACTGTTCTAACCTCGCATCGAAGTTTTTCGAGGCAGTTTGTAACCTACTTGGTATAAAACACTACTTCACTACCGCCTACCATCCGAAAACCAATGGTCAGGTGGAGAGGTTTAACCAAACACTGGTCGCGAGGTTGCGTTATTATACTGAGGAACACCAAACTGGTTGGGATGAGCTGGTTCAGCCGTTGACTTACGCCTACAACCTTCAGGTACACCGCTCGACGCAGACGACACCATTCGATTTGGTACTATCACGTCACCCTCCTGGTATAGTCTTTCAAGGTGAGCCCGCAGGCGAAGCACCAGCTGGTTCTTTAACTCCCGCACAGGTCAAGAGGAATACCTTATTGAGGTTGAAGAAGGCTCTGAAGTACGCGGAGAGCAAACTTACCACCAACCAACAACGCTACAAAGCCGAATACGACCTAAAGGTGAAACGCGTGGTATCTGTGGAACCTGGTCAGTACGTCTATTTGGACGTGCCACCAAAAGGTTCGAGCCCCAAACCTGGTGATGAGGCTTACGACGAAGAGATTAACCGCGAGGTAAACTCTAAGTTGCTGCCAAAATCTACTGGTCCCTATAAGGTTTTGAAGTCTGCAAACCAAACGGTAATAATCCTCCAAGATGGTCTGCACAATACGGTGTCCATCGACCGCGTATCGGTTGCACCTGAGACGGTTCAACACCGTATAGAGGTGGGAGAACGCGCGCGGGATCTGCGAGCAATTAAGCTTCGCGTCGTACCAAATGGTGGTGAAGGACCTCTGGAGGTTGATGAAGGCCACGCTGGTAGCGACCCGGACTATGTCCCTCCCGCGGAGGAACCCGGAGACCATCAAGGTGGAGTCGATGGTACCCATAGGGTTGACGCTACCGACGCGTCGGACCAACTGGTAAATGCGCAAACATCGGACGAATATCCTTTGGAAGCCATTGTGGGCCATGAATACACCTCTGAAGGTCTGAAGTACCGCATCCGGTGGTATGGATGGGGGCCGGACGGTGACTCTCTTGAACCACCGTCGACCATCCCACGCAACTTTGCCATTAGGTACTGGCGGAAGCGCGGGGAACCCATCCCATCCGAAGGGTACTGATCGAGACCACGTGGTATATCAGTTCAAGGAAAGGGGAGCACATGGCCTCCCTCATTGTACAGAATTGTTACTAACTACCAACCCACTGGTAACTGGATTCTAACGGTACAAAGTCAACACACCAACTTGGAGAGAGATGAGGCGCCACTCGGCTTGTCGCCGAGGCGTCTATCCGCTACGGTGAACGCGCAAGGCACGCGCCACGAGCGCGCCGTACATGCGCGTCGCTCGCGCCGCACACGCACCGTGCCACGCTGCACGCAGCGCGCGCATGTCACCAAAGTGGTTCAATTTGGAAATTTTGGAGAGTTACCTTGAGAGGGAATGCCGCCGGCAGCGCAAGGCAACGTGGTCGGTAACCGATTCGGTATACACTCTAGTGTGTAGCGGTAGCGCGCTGGCACGCTTAAAAAAATCGAAGTCTTTTGAGACTGCCGCGCGCGCAAATCGCGCATTCCCAGTCTCTGAAACCGCCTGGTTTCGGAGATACAGACCAAATGGTGAATCGACGTTTTTGATACCATTTGGAGGGGTAATTTCCGGTGCAAATATTTTGATTCGCCTTTCAAGTAACCTGTGAGGTCTGGCTCGTCGCGCGCGCGCATACGGCCGCAGGGAGTATGCGTGACCGCCTAGTACCATTGCTGGACGGCGCCTGCGCGCCCGACCTAATGGTTCGAAATGGCCACTCCCTGCGCAGTAAGATGCTCCATGAGCTCAGACCATGTTGGCTAGGAACAAGAAAGCGAAGAGATGGTTATGCAGGAACAGGACGGTTTATTGACCACTGCAGGGCAGACTAAGATAATCTATCGACCGACTGGTTAAGGATAGTCATCCATCATGGGAGCGACATTCGGGCCGCCGGCAGGTTCAGGAGCGGTAGTTGACGGGCGGCTAGCGCGGCGCGCCAGCCCGGCCACGCCCCCAATTACCAGCTGGGCCATCACCACGAGAACCACTGGGGTCGGCCCTGTCTGGTAGGCGGTGTAACTGTATAGGGTAAAGGGACCAATCCGGGTGGTCAAACTGCTGACCAAATGGTCCGCTTACTGGAATGGGCCAAAAGGTGGTTTGCAACAAAGTCCGACGGAAGTCCGACGGGAGCAAACCAAACTCACCCATGCGGGCTTCGTCTTGACTGGTCGCGGTGGCCACATAGGGGCCTCACAGGCGAGTGCCCTTCCCCGCCAAAGGTGGTAAAACAAATGGTGAGCACTGGCGCTGGACAGCCCTTCGAGGAGAAACTTAGCATCCACGGGATCGTGGCTCAAGGTAGGAAGGAGGTCTGTCGTACAATGAGCGCTACGTTCTGGTTAGGAGTCAGAATGCGCCAAAGTGGTATTGGACTGGCCCTGTTGGCCTTCAGACTGACGACGTGGGTGTTGATAATTTTGTATCTATTCTACTAATTTTTAGAACTACCTATATAATTTGTATAACTAGATGGATATTTAGAGACGCACGTGGTGCACCTGTACAGGTAGTGGTGCACCAGACGGTAAGTCTTACACGTAGCATAGGTCGCGTTGACCTTGCAGCTACACTTAGACGCTGCCGAGGTCCGCACCTTCACGGCATTGTAAACTAAGCACCATCGTGGTGAACCCTTGCCTTTCAGGTCGAGAACTACCAACTAGTCAGGTTTTGTACGTCTGTTACTGCCGTTGCGCGTCGTTACCAACACGGCCCCGGCTAGGTATCACACCTACTGTACCACTTGGTATTCAGGTGCTCTATTTCCCTACTGGTTCTTATTTTTATTCTTTCACCTTACAGGTTGAGCTCACCAGAGCTCCCTAGCACAGCCGCTGTCAGACCCGTTGGTTTAACGACAGTTTCCAGGGATTCTGAATGTACTACTTGCAAGTTAGCCGCTTGCGGATCCTTCCTGCCTTTTTCATTGCATTTGTGCCCGGGTTTCTAGGATTATTCGCATTCAAAAAAACGGGCTTCTTTCCTCAAACGTTTCTTAGTTTCCGAGTCAAGATGCTTTCCTTTCACGTTCCCATCTTCTTCTGTTTTGCACCGATGCTTCTATTTGGAGTGTTTACTGGATCCACAATGGCTACAGTGCTTCTTCTTGGTCTTTGTTTGCTTCTGCTGTTCAGTCTTGGTCTTCATAGAGGTCTGTTCGGTCCTACGATTGGACGTGCGCTACGATTCGAGAGTGATCGCGCTCGAGATTTCATCAGCTATTGACACGGGAGGTGTTCTGTTATTTGTCCGTTTCCACCTATTCAATGTGGCTGCACGAGCCACGTGCATCACGTCTTGCTGACATGGTTCCAGTCCTTGAATAAACACTGCTACAGGGGTTTCATCATCGTCTCGGCGGCTAGTGAGAGTCATCAAGCTGGTGAAACGATCGCTGTACTCTTGAACGGACTCTGAATTGGATTGGCGGATGGTCATGAGGTCTCTTATCAACTTATCTCTGATCGCCGGGGACTCAAAATGATGGAGCAAATTTGCGTGTACCTCTTCTCATGTCAGGTTGGACAAGTTCCGCTCTGCCCATCGTCGGTCATAACCATTCAAAGTAGTCAGAAGTGCTGCAAACCAACGCTGCTGCGGTATTTCATGCGCTGAAAGCAACGTCTGGATTTTGCCAAGAAATTCAAATGGGTCCTTGATAGATACAGAGTCATGACTTCTAAATGATGGCAGGTTAGGTAAACGGGACGGTGTGGTACGAGTAAAGACTGATCCAACGCTACGTTCGTCTGCATTTGCCGGGGGAAGCAGAGATCGTGTAATCTCTATTCTTCGTTTCGTGTTATCAATTGTCTGCATGACATCATTACGTTCCTGTCTAATTCTGTTCATCTGTCGTCTGTATTCTTTGGTCTGTGAGGCGCCCAATTTCTCAACGTTCAAAGATTAAGCTCGTAATACTCTTCTTCCAACTTCGAATAGGAGGCAAATAGCGACTTCATCTCCATTTCCTGACGCCGTAGCAATGATTCCATCACGGCTGAGGAGCTGTCTGTTATCGTTCTACCACGCTAACGATAGAGTAGTTCGGTCGATCGAAAAAAATGTGTTGCTGAGGTTGGGGGTACTGGAGTTCGATCAGACACCTGCCGGTTGTTCTGGTTTACTGGGCCCACGGAGTCCTTCTTATAGGACTCCTGGGTTGCTACTGACATCTACTACCTAGGATGCACATTCTAAAGCGCCAAAAGGGGTAACAGTCCAACCAGAATAGGTTCGTCTGATTCCAGATGAATTCAGAGGTTGCTCGTTGGGTAGCTACTTCAGTCTGCCTGATTGCGTGTCCATCACCACAAAACCCATCTCCGTCGCTTAGCAGAACACCTTTTTCTTTCAACAACGCACCAATGAAGGCAATGTCGCGATATCCCTATGATTGACACATCAAACCATTTTTGCGACATCAAGACACAGGAACCATAACCCCGCTGAAAGATTTGCAGAGCGCAGCGAGTGCATTGCTACGTGTTGTTGGTCCTTTCTAGAACAATATGTGTAGTGTCAGCGTGCTGCAGATCGAAGATGCTATCAGTACGAACTATCAGTACTGATAGTGTCTTCGATCTGCAGCACGCTGACACTACAGATTTGCTTTTCGCAATACCTCGGCACATTCGGTAAATTGAGCTAGGGAGCAAGCACACAAGAATCGGGCGCTATTAGATCGCCGTTGGCTCTTCGTATGTGCTCAGGAATTCGAAGTATCATCTTCGAAGAGCTTGTAAAAAAACTTAAACCCATTCCTATTGGCTGAGATCCATCTGGGGGCCTTTTCATATCTGGGAGTTCAACGGTCATGTTTAGGTTCCTGTACCTTACCAGTTGTGGAAGGGCTCTCGGTCCATCTTCTTTGCCCCACAACTTTCACAGTCATCTTGGTCACTTTCGCCTAGTCTGCCGGCTAGTACTAAACTTTGGGCAAAGAGTAACACTATCTTCGCATACCTTTGTCCCCATTAGAAAGTTCAAAAGCAGTATTCTGATTCTTGTTCCCAAGCGCATGTGAATTTAAGGCCACCAATCCGTTGGGCAGCAGATGACTGTTCTAAGAGGATCTTTCCACATACATCATTGTGAGGAACAAGAATTCTTGTCTTGGCACTAAAAACCACACCATGTCATCGCACGACGCGAACTACGAATCTATCCCACTCTCCACACCCGAAGAGGGCGCTGTGGGGCAGCTTCGACATCACCAGCAGCTTCTCACAAGTCGCCTTCCGGTTGCTCGGCGTGTCATTCCAGTTCTCGTCTGCTCACTTTTCATCTTCAATATCTTTTTCACTTCCTCCAGGTCGTCAAACAAAATCTTTGCCGGCGAAAATGCTACGAAAGTCCTCCATCAAGACGGATTGGCTACTTGGCGCTCCGCAGATTTCAAGGAAGTGTGTATTCGTATCCTGGAGTCACATCCGTGCAATTCTTTGAAGGCAAAAAACAGGCTTTGTGACCTTTGTATCGAAAGGTTGCCATGTGAAAGCACCCAGGGCTTCTGCTCGACTTCAAGCAGTAGTTTGAGAAGCCCTGCATGTAAGAGGTGTAGACGGAATTTTGAGAAAGAAGGCATTGCCAGGGGGCCGGGTATGTCCACTCGGTCGATTTCATCAGAAGGAAAACAGCTTCCTGAATTCAGTCCAGAGTTGGAGTTTGTTGAAATGGAGAACGAGAAAATTGAAATAATGACCGAACCGTCCGCATTCTCGAATGAGCGGTTTGGTCTGTTGCAGCTCTGCCAAGCCATGCGTGATACAGAAGCTTTTTGTTTGGAGGAAACCCTTGATCAACAATTATGCGAACCATGCAGCTATTGTGCTATGCTTCGTAGGGAGAAGGTCTGTACAAAGCAAGACTATCCCGCAATGGCAGATTGTGTTGAATGTGGTATAGTCTCAATGTCTTGAAGGAGTGCGCGCAATGCTTTTCTCCGCAGTCCTTCAGACTTAACTGTTCAGGAAGTAAGTGAAGTTTACTGAACGTCGGGAAGAATACATGGGAATCTCATTGCAGCTGAACGTCTCCTTAGCAACTTGGTAAAACAGTCCATAGCACATTCCATACTAATAAAGTACGGAAGAAGACCAATGACATCGTGCACAGTACCATGGTAACTGAGCCGATCGACGTTGACCCGAAGCCTATTAGAAAGCGTTGCGGTGCTACGGTTTTGTGAATGCTGGAGCTATGCACAACGCTTATTGCAGGGATATAGCTGGCGTTGGACATTCAACGGATAACTTTTTGAGGTTGAAATGTGGTGGGAAAAGCGCCGATGACGTTTGCGTGGAGTCTTGCCGGTGCAGGCAATGCGCTGTCGCATCAAGTACTGCTGGCAGTTTTTTTGCAATTAGTACTGATTTGTGTTGATGCCTTATTTAGTGCTGGCGATAGTAAGATGACAAACTTGAGAGGTAAATATTGGATGAATCTTGATGATGTTTTATTTGGAGATTCGAGAGCGTAGCGTAGGCGAGTGATATATTTAGGATGAGAAAGTCGAGCCGCGCGACTCAAGATCTGGTTTCTTTTAGGATGCGCCGTGAGTGCGGCCGGCGGTCGGCTTATAGAAATGCATGCTCTTCACTCCAGGCTCTGTGAAGTTCAGTGTAGACTCGTCAGGCCGAACCCCGATGCTCTAGTCGTCCTTCGTTGAAACCAAACGCCTTTCACACTTCAATCTGTTTCGCTCCGCATTTTGGTTTCGTTTGCCCACCCTCCCTCCCCTTCTCTTTATGCGGTCATTGGATTGATCTTTTTAATCACAGTCGTAGTTGTGATTAATTTTCTATTGCGCTAGGATGAAAAACACAACGCATTGCAGTAGCGCCACTGGATGCCACCAGATATCTTCGCACAACGCGTGATATCATCTTTTCTAGCGGAAGAAATGCCTGCATCGCAAAGCAGGCTTTCCAAAATATTACAACATCTGGTTCTGGTTCGCGCACCAGCGTAATAATGCTGATTGTCACTGTTCGATACGATGCTCGGGTCTTCCCGTAGAAGCTTGGTGCTGATCTTTCCATGTTCCGATATAGTAGCTAGTGAGCGCAACACGGCTGCTGCAAGGTGAGAGCAAGCAGCAGTCATCGGCTACATTTCGGGGACATGAATAGAGATTGGTACTACGGGACAGAGAAAATCTTTCTTTCCGAGGAGCTTTACGTACATAGAGTTTAGCATGCTAGACGAAGTAAAGCTCCCCTGTAGAGTTAGATTCTACCACAATGCCGTAATCAGGTAATGTGTGTCCATAAAAAAGAAAGATGCTTGGATGGAACTACGTGTACAGAATAAAGTATCTCTCGCCAGAGAGGCCACTGGAATCAAATTTCAAAGATATTATGAGACTAAATTATGTTTCATGCTGGTAAGAAATTTCTTACGTTCATCACACTCTTACTTGACCCACGCCCATGACCGACATGCGATACATAAATAAGGACATCTATGGAAAGAGAACATGATGGGTCCGAATAACATGTGGTACGATCATGACTTTCCTCCACACCACTCTTTCGAGATCTTGGGTCTTTTATAGATAATGCGGGGGCATGAGAATGATTCCGTAACGCTGGACATGGCCTGGCACAAGGTTTGCAAAGACGGTCCCACATTTTCTATTACGAATTGATTTCGCAAGGCAAAGCAATTTTGAGGCGTTGAGATGAAAATCAAGAGTGTGTCGCTCTATTGTGTTCTCGGATGTTTTAAACGTGCTGAGTCAGACTTTTTCGGAGTTTAACCATCAATACGGCTGCGTAATACGGTGAAGATGGTATCTGGAGCAGTTTTCATGCTTTGGCCATACGTCGCACATTTCCAATTGCGGCTCGAATTATTGCTCTTTTGTAGATGGTCATACCTGCTCTCTATTAACGAGGTGTGTGGGGTAAGGTGCAAGACGTATTCAGGGATTGACAAAATGAGACACTTGCCTACTTGGATGTATGGATCACGCCAATTTTGCATTGGCTCCAATGGCGATGAGATCCGGGAACTGAAATCGTGCGTTATTCTATCGCTTTAGCGTGCTTTTGTCTGTAACGGTCCTGTTCGAAATTGTCACACTGAAGTACTCCATATGGAAATCGTCTGAAGCGTTGACCCTGCGATTGGGGGCGTTGGCAACGGGGTTAGTCTGGGTGCGATATAAAGCCCTTTGAAGTACTCCATATCTTTTTGCTTTAAGTCGCCCAATATTCGTATTTTTGCAACACAAGTTGTAAAAACTTTCGGTGAAGGTGCCTAAAGTTTTACGTCATCCGCAAACATTATCATGCCTTTTTCTGCGGTTCTGTAATGCCTCACATTTCTCATTATTCGTCCCGAGTAGACGTCCATGTAGGAACTGAACAAAGTAGTGCCTGGGGGATCACCATGGCGCACTTCTATTCTCACTTCGTAACCTTTTCTCGAACGATTTTCTACACTGGTTTCCACGGTTTCAAGGATCTTGGGCTGAAGAAGTACGTCACCATCCTTGCATGTTATCTGGTAAACGGTAAGTAACATGTGTCATTAATATGTCCTTAGTGACAGTATCGTAATCTCTCTTAAGGTCAAGAACAGCTGTGTAATGCATCCGTAGCTGATTCATTTTCGAGATGCGAAGTATGGCATTTCCATTCCTACACTCCGTCTGAATCCTAGTGTCTATCGGACCGCTGACCTCATATGAGGTCAAAACAATCAACTTTACATTTAATTTTAGTTATTTTGATCGGATTTTTTTGCCTTTTGTAGTTTGTATAAGTTATGCAACATATTTTTGTATAGCAAAAATTCTAAGCTTCTGTTGTTTATGCTAGGTGAGAAGCAGAAACATAAGACAACCAGATGGTTTGATAGAGATGTGCTTGAAAAATATGTCGAATTTACTACAGAGCTTCAGAAAACCGGCTTTTTTGATATCAAAAACGTACTTTTGATTCAAAAACACCGTTCCTGACGCGTGTATGAAAGGTTCAAAACCTTCAAAAAATAATCATTTGGCTACAGTACATCCGGGCGGATAGACACTAGTTGAGCTGAATGATATGAGTATATTTCCCGAATCGCAAGCTCAATCGCTTGTATCAATAGCTTTCTGTCATACGTGTACTAAACGTGTATCACAGCAATGACATAAGTTAGCAATGTCATTGCTATTCCGTATTTAATTGGATAGCATGGCAATTAACCCTCCAGCTACTTGCCACGTGTAAGATTTATGTTACAACCGAGAAGCATGTAAGTAGGTTTGCTTCACTGCCCTCGGTTGCAGAATGAACAAGAGAGACAACACAGAAAGACAGAAAAACAAACAGACAGACACACAGACACAACAATGAATATTCTTGGCGCCGCCCTTTTGCAGCGCTAACATGATACTCTCCAAGAGGGTCGATGCCTCTAGTGCGGACTCTCGCATATACATCGTTGAGGCCAGTTCACAAAATCATGTTCTCAAGTTCATTTTCTACTATGAAAGTTTCATTATGAAGAAAACGTCATCAGAAGAGAGAGCGTCAGAAATCATCGGATATCTCGACTGTGAAGCATTTGAATTCTATTATGATACGTATGCGATCAATTTCGCTTCATCTAAAGAGGCTTTGGACTACTCTGAAGTAAAACGTTTCCCACTTAAACGTTTTGCAGTTTTTGAAGAACCAAAAGAGCTTACTAGGACAGGAATAACATGTAAGCTTCGACCACTGGAACTTTTGGAGGCTTTGAAGGAAATAGATGTGTTTCGAGACAGCTTGTTTCAACGAAAATGACAAGTATGGACGTTTTCGGAACGCTGTCGTAGAGCATATGGATCTTCTTCAGTTCATCTTTGTCAAATGAGCGGATGAATATGAGCCTTTGAAGAAGAGAGTTAAAAAATATGTGAGTTGTGTAAAGTCCTTTCAAACTTCATATTCATTTTCTCACGGTTCATCATGTCGTCGAGATGAACAAAGGAAAATCATGCGTCGTTTAGAACAGGCCGCCCAGTCTTTGGAAAACAAGGTGGAGGATCTGAGTGAGCAGTTATCAAAACTCTCTCTGTTAGTGAAGACAACACATAGTGAGCCATCACAAGAAAGTATGATTCGCACCTGTTTGTATTGCAAGAATCTCGATCATGGAGCCTCAAAGTGCCCCAAAACCGACAAAGAAACACTCGTTGTCGAAGATGTGACAAACATTGGCATTCTGAAGCTACATTCTGGGCAAGAATTCCACCTCCGGAGCCGAAGAAAGTACGAATTTCCGAGGCTGATATTGAATCGAAACCCGAGGGGAACCTGAAATCATCCTCTGGTTCTAACGCAGGCCTATCTGAAAATAATCAGGTAACGGTGGTCACTGACTGTGAAGAAATAGACATTGTGAATACTGCCAAACAGGGTCCTGATGGCCAGGCCATGCCAAAGCAACAAAAGGCATCAGAAGCTGATTACCCGCCCTTGCTGAATCCAATGGAGCGCGTTTCTATGAACGTCGGGGAGAAAGAGCCTATACGACTCCCCTCCATTCGGAACAGAATTTCCACTAGAAAAACAGCACAAAAGAAGAAAGCTTCCAATGAACGCAATTCATCTATACCGGATCATGTTGGCAAGTACCACGTGTTGATTGAACTTGCCAATGCCTCATGTGGCCTCAATTTTGGACAACGCTTGTGCGGAGACGCTGATGAAGCCAAGAAGCAAATCAAGAAGTTATTCGTGAAGAATGTTGCACCTCGAGCAATGCCTGCTACGCTGGCAGATTCACCCACTAGAAGACTAAACGTTGTCTCAGTGAAGGTATATGGAACAGCTGTTGCAGCGGTATCGGACTCTGGAGCAGTACCGAATCTTATGCCCCTTTCATTTGCAGAAGGACTTGGCTTATCTCTAGAATCTACCACTAGAAAGATAACGGTGGCTGATGGAACCTCATCTGTTGTGAAAGGGATAATAAGGAATATACCAGTAACTTTTGGAATTTCGAGAACACATTTGAACTTCCTAGTTGTTGAAGAACCCCCGTTCGATGTCATCGTAGGATTACCGACATTGGAGGAATTACAGACCTGTCTAGACCTTGGTATTCAGAATGTGATGGTTTCCATCGATAAAAAGACATCTGTCCTAGACGTGGATTATGATTACAAGATACCGAGTCTACTCGACTCTGGTACCGACAGTGAAGAATTCACAAGTGATTCTGATATTGTTCCTTTCCCAACCTCCTCCGAGAGCGAGAGTGAGAAAGATCTGGTGCTTTCAGTAAGGGATGAGATCCCTTTCGAGCCAGACATATTTCATGCTGAAGAAGAGGAAAGGATTCCGGATTTGCTAGAAGAATATCATAATTAAGATGATGAAGACACCGCATCGGAGACTGTTTCTGAAGAATATGATGAAAGGTCTGCTCAGTTAGCGACAAAGTTGAAATATTTACCACTACATGTACAGCAAGTGTTAAGCCAGACAATGAAGAACAAAAACATCATTGCCTGGTCTTTGGAAGACCTGCGCCCATCTGATGTTCTACTGAGACATTCATTCGAGCTGAATTATCCAACACCAATATGCAGTAGGGTGCGAAGACTGCCTCCGAAATATAATGATGTTGTACGAAAAGAGATCAAAGTACATGCTGCGCATTAGTATAATTACCCCGTCGGCTTCTGAGTGGTCTTTTTCTGTCGTTATTGCACTGAAAAAGGATGGCATACCTCGCTTTTGAGTTGACTATCGAGCCCTGAATGTAGTGATGAAAGCCGATCGTGTGCCTTTACCGAAGATCGATGAGATATTTGATGACCTGAGAGTATCAACAACTTTTGCAAATTTAGATCTATTCTATGGATACTGGCAGGTAAGAATGGCTGACTATTTCAAATAGAAGACAACTTTCGTTTGCAGATACAGTGCTTACCAATTTGAAGTCATGCCATTTGGACTTATGAATGCCCCTGCTACTTTTCAGAGAATGATGGATGTTGTCTTGAAAGGACTAGAATTCGCCATGTATGTGGATGATGTTGTAATAATCTCGAAGAATATCGAAGCCCATATAGATCATTGCTTACAAGTGTTTAACCTAGTTGAATCTAATGGATT
Source organism: Gracilariopsis chorda (assembly GCA_003194525.1). Taxonomy (NCBI): domain Eukaryota; phylum Rhodophyta; class Florideophyceae; order Gracilariales; family Gracilariaceae; genus Gracilariopsis; species Gracilariopsis chorda. The sequence continues at coordinate 160,121 of NBIV01000170.1, forward strand.
GAAGAATAAGGTTACGAAATGCAGCTTCGCTCAATCCAAAGTGCGACTCCTCGGCCACATTGTTCATGGTAGTGGAATTCAAGTAGATCCAGAGAAGATTACAGTAATACAGAAGGAATTCGAGCCATCCAACGCATCTGAATTAAGACATTTTCTGGGACTAGCCAGGTATTATCGTCGTTTCATACCACATTTCGCAGAAACTTCGGCAGTCTTCCATGAAGCTACATCAGAAAAGAATAAATGGATTTGGACCTTCGATATGCAGAATGCATTTGAAGAACTGAAGGTGAAGTTGATTACGCCACCTTTCCTCGAATTTCCTGACTTCAAATCGCCATTTGTCGTAGAAACACATGCCTCTTCTGTTTCGCTTGGTGCTGTTCTTGCCCAGAGAAAAGAAGATAACAAGCTGCAAGCCATGCAGTATGCCAGTCAGACTATGACATCGGCAGAACGAAACTATTCAGCATGCCAACGTGAAGCACTTGTGGTCATATTTGCGCCGAAGAAGTTAAGGTTGTACTTGTTGTCAGCCCTTCCTTTTACATCGATAACTGACAACCAAGCGCTGCAGTACGCATTTAAGAAGAAAGATATACACAGAAGACTTGCGAGATGGATGGATTTTCTAGCCGAATACGATTTCAAGAGTTAGTACCGCTCAGGGAAGAAGAACCAAGCGGCCAACTATTTATCACGAATTATGATTGATGAGATCGAAGAACAGTATGAGGATGCGAGCTGTATCATTGTGGAAAACTTAGAGTCGTTGAGAATGGAGAATCATTCGGAGGATACTCTGAGATACCTTAACGGTAAAGACACCTTGGAGAAAGACCCCAAACGTCAAGGAACTATCCGCCGAAACGCAAAGATGTTTGTTGCTTGTAATGATAGACTGATGAAACGTACCTCCAAAGGCCTCCAAGTAATCCCTCCACTTGCTTCAAAAACGTTAATTCTGAAAACATGTTATGATGATGTTGGGCACTGGAATGTTCAATATACTAAGAAAATTGTTTTGTACAGGTACTGGTGGCCGAACATTCATCGTGAGATCATTGATTATGTCAACAGTTGTGATGGATGTCAACTAACTGTGCCCATACCAACATACAGCACGACACTGAAGCATCCTCTCACGGGCTTGTTTCACATATTTTCAATTGACTTTGCCAGACCATTCCCAGACACAACTTTAGGAAATAGGTTCACGTTAGTCGCAGTTGAGCATCTAAATAGATAGCCTCTTGCTTGGGCTCCACAAACTGCCACCGCTTAAGTCGTTGTTAACTTTGTGCAGAAGGAAATAATCTTTCCTTTTGGGCCTCCTCATCTGATCATCTCTGACAATGCGACTTGCTTTACCGCAAGTACTTTAACGAACTTTACGAGTAAGCATGGCATTGTCTGGAAAACCGTATTGGCCTATGCTCCAATGTCAAATGGAAGAGCTGAGAGGATGATTGGAACTTTGAAGAATGCTATGAGAAAAACTGTTTTAGAGTCTCAGAAGACTTGGGATGAAGCAATTCCCGGTGTCCTATACGGATATCGGCGCCGTTCACTTCGAGGAGGCAGTTCACCTTTTGAACTCCTGTACGGAATTCCTCCCCGAATGACTAATGATGACGCCACCCCATTACTTCTAGCTGCCACTGAGACTCATCGGAAATTGGAACTAGATACTTTGATTTCGAGAAGATTCAAGAGGATTGAAGATCAATCTCAACCGAAGACTAGACATACGCGAATTATCACATTTAAAGTTGGTGATGAGGCGCTCATCTGCAAAGGCAAAGCACTTAACCCTGCTAAGAAATGACCGGCCTTTACATCCAAGTACTTCGGCCCATGCCGTGTGACCAGCGCCAATCACCCTCGCTATGAACTGAAAAGTATGCACGGTAGAGTGACAAGACAACCTGTTCATGCCAGGAGATTGAAACTCTATCGCCGACGCCGATTGATACCGGAAGATTAAAAACCAAAATTCATTAGGCATTGAGCATTTGATTAATTGAACATTTATGAAGAGTGCATATGCATATGTAAGCATTTTGCATGTTGAGTATGATTATTTGCTATTGGTAATGCGTAAAGTACATCTCTGGTAATTCCGCGACGCGAGGACTGCGTTGCTCACCTCCTCCGCTAAGTCTCAATGAAGCCATGCATAGTTTGATATGATGAGACTCGGCACTGTCGATTATGATCCCTTTCAAAGAATCAATGACAATGACAAAGTTTATTCCAGAACTATTGCGAAAACGAACCAAATACCAATGAGGACCAGAGAATCCAGCTAAGAAGCCGAAGGTGTACATGTAATTTGGTATACGTCGAAGATCAACCCCGAGACCAGAAGTTCGAATAGCATTTGATGCACTAGAAACACTTTCCAGTACATGAGGAAACTAAAACAGTGCATTCTGCAGTAGACCTGCGAACTCTACGGCTTTCGTGCTCGACATAGAACGGTATAGAGCCATCTGATATGCGCAGTTCGTAGCGGCAGCAAGATGACAATTGCCGCTGTTCTGTCGCCGAAATGGCCTGTTAACGTGTGGAACATGAAAGTGCCGTAGGCCAGGGACAGTTGAATGAGCACCAGGTTCTCCAATAACAATTCTATATCCTGGATATGTCCGAATAGCATTCAATATCCTTTCGGTATTCGGTATACCCCTATCGACCAGAAGTAAAAGATGACGAAACACCAAAGCGAACACGAATTTTCTTCTGCGGATTTTAGCGCCGTGCATGCGGAGTCTCAGCAATCATAGTTCGGGACACAGAGTCCCCGTCTTCATTTAAGAGTGAAATCGAGTTGATATCAACCTCATGAAATTGATGAATGCCACCTCGAGATGACAAACATGCATAAAACATTGCCGATCGAAACATTTTGTTTTCAAGCCGTACTCCATCTAAAACCATTAGCTTTTCAATGACCTACTCATCCTTTGACGTTTGAACCTTATTTGAAAATGCTCCACCTGCGTACATATGCAAACAAAGTATAAAGGCCAAAGTACTCGAAGAAGACTGCCCATTACCACTTGATTAAGAAACTAAAGAAAAAGTAGAAGTTCGAGCAGTGTTAAATTCTAAACGCCGACATTTTTCTAAGATTTCAGCAAAAAATCCGCAATATCAGCATAGAAAGTAGTTGGTGGATTGCCATGGACATATTTTGGATTTGGGCAACGGAAACACCGAGAACGACAAATTGGAGGATTTCTTTGCTGTATTCGAGCAACATGTGATGTACGCTCTTTTGGGGGATTGCGACACCGCATTGGAGTCAGAGTAGCGCACAGACTAAACCGTGAACCGGGGTTGAGTGGGCAACCTGCAGCTGCAACTCTGATTGTGTGCAAATAAATCTGCGAACGTTGACTTTCGACCGTTTACCAGAAGTTGAAAAACAGTCGGAGGGCGATTCTATTGCACATAAGCTGCGATAGACCATTTGAAGAGGTTGAGTGCAGTTTATATAGAGTTCAAGCGCCAGCCCCGTGGCACGCGCTGGGGAGGGGATCGTGTCATACGTATACTACACGTGTATGACAGCAATGATATAAGTTAGCAATGTCATTGCTATTCCGTATTTAATTGGGTAGCATGGCAAGTAACCCTCCAGCTACTTGCCACGTGTAAGATTTCTGTTACAACCGAAAAGCATAAACTGTAAGTAGGTTTGCTTCACTGCCCTCGGTTGCAGAATGAACAAGAGGGAAGAAACAGACAGACACACAGACACACAGACAGACACACCGACACAACAATAAATATTTTCGGCGCCGCCCTTTTGCAGCGCTAACACTTTCCTTAGTTTTCAGTTCAACATGGACTACGACAAATTTGACGCCTCTCTTGTGGAATGATCCTCAAGGATAGGTGCTTTGCTTTGAAAAGCACTGCATCTACAAAGCTCTGAAAAAAAATCAACGTCGCGATAATCAAAGATTTTTCCCCCGAGATTGGACATTACTGTTGTTCGCAAGCGCGTGCAGAGCCAAAGGGTACGGTGGAAAGTCACTGAGCAAGCAGCACGGGCGCGTTGCTGGAAAGTCTCCGAGTTTTTGCGCCGTGATGGCAGCAACGGTGGCGCGAATCACGGAAAGCAGGTTCCCCTTCTGCCTCCCTCCTCCGTCGCAACCGGGGGACAGCGAGGATTGGTTTACTAGATCTCGAAAGTCGCCATGGTACATGTTAGCGCTGCACAAGAGCGGCGCCGAGAATATTTATTATTGTGTGTCTGTGTCTCCTCTTCTTTGAGTTCAGTGTGCAACCGAAGGCAGTGAAGCAAACCTACTTATATGCTTCTCGGTTGTAACAGAAATCTTACACCTGGCAAGTAGCTGGAGGGTTACTTGCCATGCTACCCAATAAGATACGGAATAGCAATGACATTGCTAACTTATGTCATTGCTGTCTTACACGTGTCTGACATGTATGACACGATCCCCTCCCCAGCGCCTGCCACGGGCCCGGCGCTAGAACTCTATATAAACTGTACTCAACCTCTTCAAGTTGTCTCTCGCAGCTTGTGTGATATAGAATCGCCCTCCGACTGTTTTTCAACTTCTGAGAAGCGGTCGAAAGTCAACGTTCGCGGATTCCTTTGCACAGAATCAGAGTTGCAGCCGCGGGCGGCCCACTCAACCTCGGTTCACGGTTTAGTCTTTGCGCTCTTCTGACTACAATGCAAAGTCGGAATCCCCCAAAAGAGCGTACATCACATGTTGCTCGAATGCAAGCAAGCAATCTTCCAATTCGTCGTTCTGGGCGTTATCGTTGCCCAAATCCAAAGTATTTCCATGGCAATCCACCAATTACTCCTCGTGCAGATATTGCGGATATTGTTGATGAAATCTTAGAAGAAGGTGGGCCTTCAGATTCAAACACTGCCGGCACTTCTACGTATGCTTCGTTTTCTTCATCAGGTGGTAGTCGGCAATCTTCGTCGAGTACTTCGTCTTCTGGAAGTTCTTCTCATATGTCTGCTGGTGGATCATCTTCGAATTCTCTTCAAACGTCACAGGGTGAGTGGGCCATTGAAAAGCTAATGGTGGGAGATGGAACCCGGCTTGGAAACAAAATGTTTCGACATGGAATGGTTTATGCATGTGCGTCATCTCGAGGTGGCATTGACCAATTTCATGAGATTGATGTCAACTCGATTTCACTCTTCGATGAAGACGGGGACTCTGTGTCCCGAATCATGATTGCTGAGACTCCACATGCACGGCGCCAAATTCCGCAGAAGAAATTTCGTGTTAGCTTCGGTGTTTCGTCATCTTCTACTTCTGGTGGACAGGGGTATACCAAAAGGATATTGGATGCCATTCGGAGATATACAGGATGTAGCATTGTTATTGGAAAACCTGGTGCTCGTTCAACTGTCCCTGGCCTACGGCAATTTCATGATCCCCGCGGTAATAGGCCATTCTGGCGACAGAACAGCGGCAGTTGTCTTCTTGCTGCCGCTACAAACTGCGCATATCATATGGCTCTATATCGTTCTAGGTCGAGCACGAAAGCCGCAGAGTTCGCAGGTCGACTGGAGAATGCACTGTTTCAGTTTCCTCATGTACTGGCAAGTGTTGCTAGTGCATCAAATGCTATTCAAACTTCTGGTCTCGGGCTTGATGTTCGGCGTATACCAAACTACATGTACACCTTTGGTTTCTTAGCTGGTTTCTCTGGTCCTCATTGGTACCTGGTTCGCCTTCGCAATAATTCTGGAATAGACCATGTCATTGTCATTGATTCTTTGAAAGGGATCATAATCGACAGTGCCGAGTCCCGTCATCTTAGACTATCCATGAGTTCTTTGAAACTTTGTGGTGGAGGTGAGCGACGCAATCCTCGCGTCGCAGAAGTACGAAAGATGTACTTCACGCATTAGCAATAGCAAATAATCATATTCAATATGCAAAATGCTTAGATATGCATATGCAGTCTTCATGAATCTTCAATAAATCAAATGCTTAATGCTTAATCAAAGTTGTTTCTTAATCTTCCAGTATCAATGGGCGTCGGCGATAGAGTTTCAATGTCCTTGCATGAATAAGTTGTCTTGTCACTCTACCGTGCATACTTTTTAGTTCATAGCGAGGGTGATTGGCGCTGGTCACACGGCATGGGCCGAAGTACTTGGATGTAAAGGCCGGTCATTTCTTAGCAGGGTTAAGTGCTTTGCCTTTGCAGATGAGCGCCTCATCACCAACTTTAAATGTGATAATTCGCGTATGTCTAGTCTTCGGTTGAGATTGATCTTCAATCCTCTTGAATCTTCTCGAAATCAAAGTATCTAGTTCCAATTTCCGATGAGTCTCAGTGGCAGCTAGAAGTAATGGGGTGGCGTCATCATTAGTCATTCGGGGAGGAATTCCGTACAGGAGTTCAAAAGGTGAACTGCCTCCTCGAAGTGAACGGCGCCGATATCCGTATAGGACACCGAGAATTGCTTCATCCCAAGTCTTCTGAGACTCTAAAACAGTTTTTCTCATAGCATTCTTCAAAGTTCCAATCATCCTCTCAGCTCTTCCATTTGACATTGGAGCATAGGCCAATACGGTTTTCCATACAATGCCATGCTCACTCGTAAAGTTCGTTAAAGTGAAGTGCAACGCCCTCAGGGAGGGATTCTGGGTACTTGAACGCTTTCTCGATATTATCGGTTGTGTAGTGTGTATATGAACTACGCCCCACAATGGTGGGTATGGACACGTGGGACACGGTTTTGGGTCAATTGGCAGTTGGCCATAGTAGTGGATGTTGCCACGGAATGTGGAGTATTTTAGTTAATTTTATTTATTATTTTCACACCCATTTCTGGGAAGCTAGTACTTAGTGCGACGGCGCACTGCCGTCGCACCAGTAAACCTTCCCCAACAAGGGACCCCAACCTGGGGAATTGGCTCTGAGCTTTACCGCCTCCGCGTGTTCTCAACTCCTCCTTGGAGGGAAGCACCGTAGTGTACGGAAGTTCACCCCCCTTGCACATCTAAAGGAGACCCATCATTGGGAGTACTAATTGTTCCAATCATATTGGTGTTTCGCCCTGTATAGGGAGTCCTGTCCACCGGCATTGCCGTATCTACTCGTCGCTCTCGCGACCCACTCGTCCTTCCTCTTTCCCCTTTTTAGGGTAGCACCTCCCGCTATCCGCGGCCCTCTTGTGCGCATCCGCTCACACACCCCCACTTACGTGGAAACATACCTCTACTGAGGATCACGCCCCGCTCACGCGGATACCGATTCTTCGCCTTCACCTCCCTGCGCGAGTCGCGACAGGTGTCCCTGGTCTTACAAACCGGCTTCGCCGTGACACCTCTGGGAGGGCTCTACCCATCTGGGTTCACCTCGTGAGAGGAAGATCCCGGACGTCTTTCGGTGTTTTTCCCCTTTGGGGCATTGCACCACAAAGTGGTCTCCTGACTTAGAATCGGTTTTTGTTTTCCCTCTTACGAGGTTTGTTTTCATTCACCGGAAGTTCCGTGATCGTTTCCCGTCGTAACGGTATTTTCTCATGTCGAGAAATCCCTCCGACGCGGAGCCAGTGGTTACGCGTAGTCGCTCCCGCGACAACGCGGACACTTCCGAAGTTCGGTTCGTACCCCGTATCCCTATACGGACAAGTTCCAGCCGTGCTGGCGCCGCTTCATCGCGGAATGATACCCCCGGCAGGGAACCCCGGAACTTCCTTTTGCCCTCGTTATCACCCCCGCAGGGGAATGCAGCATCGACTCCGGCTGTTGCCGCAGTGCCCCAGGCACCCCGGCCTGCTCCCGCTGTCGCGGCTTCAAGCCCCCGTGGAACGGGCGATAACACCCCCCGGGGACTTCCCTGGAATCCCAGGTCCGCGCTCTGTGGACCGCCCATGACACCCTTGTAGGGAAACTAAAATCCCTCCAAGAGGTGGTCTCGGCAACCCCCGTAGAGGAGGTCGCCGAGGAACTCCGTATTTTACGGTCTGACGTCAACTCCGTGTTGGAGAGTTTGGGACAACCCGCCGCCTTCATCGAAGGAGTTGAAGCCCGATTTGATCGGATTGGTGCCCGCCTGGAGACGCTGGAGCAGTTCGTCCTCATGGACAAACCATCCCCGGGTGATCCGGTAAACGAGGCATCGCACAACGACCAGCTTGCTGGGAAGAAGAAACGCCGTCACCGACGGAAACATCACCGAAAATATTCGGACTCCGATTCTTCGACATCGTCGGACTCACCCCGAAACCATTCGGTTAGCTCGAGCTCCTCGGACTCCGACTCGGAGGACGAGAAGCGAGGCTACTCCTCCCGCTCGAAGCGGTCATCGGCCACTGAAGGTGTGGTCCGAACCCGCCAGAAGGGGAGAAGACACCCCGGTCTCCGGAATTGAAACCGACAAACCCGGATTACCGGAAGCTTTTATCATACCGGTACTACCGGCTTGAAGATTCGTCACTTGGACGTACGCCCCGTGGTACGGGAAAGGTGCGAGAATGCATTAAGCGAATGCAGCTCTCGCTCCGCAACCAGTATTTTACTGGAGAGGACCCAGTCCTAGTACTGGATTTCCTATCCCGCTTTGTAGCGGAGGCCGATATCCTCGGTATGAATGAGGGACAAGCCTATTTGGCTTTACCGTATTTCTTACGGGGAGTGGCCGAGGACCAATACACCTCTGTCCGAGGATCTTCTCGCGCCTCCGAGGGAGGAGTTACTTGCTGGCCGGAGGCTGTGCAGTATCTTCTGCGCTCCTACGCCACCAACACCGCTATTCAGCAGGCTATCCTCGCTTTGCGAGATACACGCCAGCGTGCTGGAGAGACCGAGACCGATTACTCGGTGCGCCTTAACAAGGCTTTCCACAGATGTGGTAACGTATACCCCGCTGGGGAGCGCAGTACCATGTTCATTGATGGTCTTGACCCGGCAATCCGGAGTTTAGTTACCCGTTATCGGGAGGACAAGCGAAGGATCACCTACCTCGAGCTGGTCCAACACGCTCGAGCGGAAGGGGATGCACTTCGTGCAAGAACTCCGAACAATCGGTCTAAATCCGCCAAGGCGTTGTTGCTGGAAAGCGAAGCTTCCTCTCTCCCGCTCACCGCGGATGGGAACCCTGGACAGGGATTTGATACCGTGCATTTAGCGCAGGGGGATGGTGTGTCGATACCCACCAGTGAGTTACCGTCAACGACGGAGATGACCCATGATACGGGAACAGAAGATCCCGTTCTATACGGTGGTAACAGTCGGGTTCAACCCCAACGACTCCCGTTTTCAAACGGTCAATCCCGTTATCAACGGCCTGGATGGACTGACACCCGCCCTGCGGTTCGCTTCTCCGATACTCGGAATAATAATCCGCGTGTCGCGGTGCTGGCTCTCATTTGCCACCTGTGCTATGCCCATGGCCATACCTCTCCTCAGTGTATTTGTTCACTGAAGGATATGGCCAAGGTGGTGGCAAATTATGAGGCCCTCACTCCAGAGGAGAAACGTTCCGTCCCGACGGCTTCCTACCTCCGTGCTAAAACGGACTTTTCTCACGCCCTACCACAGACCCCGCGTGCGCGGCAAGCTTCATACACCCCGATTCGGGAGATCACGCAACCATCCGTTGCAACCCCCGCTTATGCGGATAGAAACCCCCGTCAACGGGATGAAGCACTCGTTGTCGAGGAAACCAACCCACCGCCGAAGGCGGAAAACTAACTGAGGGAGTCTCCCCTTTGGGAGAGGCGTCCTCAAAAACGAGGCTGTTGGCGCCCGAGGCGTCCTCGCCTGGCTCCCCGGTGAAAGTCCTCTCGAGGAAAGACACCGCTGACGCGGACTCTGCGCACCTCGGTGTGTTGCGTCGCCCGTGGATACGCAGTAAAAATCCCCGGATTCCCGGTAGAGTCTTGGTCTTGGCCAAGCGCAATTATAAGGTCTATGCCGACCTTGGCCTTGACCCCCAGTTTATGGTGAGGTTTCTCACCGTCCTGGATACAGGTGCAGGCCCCAACTTTGTTGTGGAATCATTGTTACCCCCGCTTGTGCGGTCGCGTATCCGCTCTGACGCGGTCCCCGACATTTCGGATGCGAACAACAATCCGTTACAAACGGTGGGCACAGTGGACCTCTTCGTGAGACTTGGTACATCTGTGGTGAAGTTGGACTTCATCGTTTGCCGTTCACTGGCAGCACCAGTCATACTGGGATGTGATTACTGCGACAGATTTGTCGACGCAATCAGGCCCCGCCTCAGGCGTGTAGAACTTGACGACGGATCGTCGGTTCCGATTGTTCGCCGCCCGCTAAAGCGGTCCTCTCGGAAACAAGTTCCGCTCCCTGCTGCGCAGGAACCACCGCCCGCGTCCCGCGAGTCCACCAAGCTCCGCGTCGCTGCCTCGGTTTCTATACCGGCTGAGTCCCAAGTCTGGGTACAGGTAAATTCCCGTCAACACGGTCTTCGGGTTATACAACCCCTCGCCTCGTTGTACGAGAAATCCCAGCTGGCGCTGGCTAATGGAATTGTCTCCATTTCCCCGGATGTTCCTTTCCGGATATTGGTTGCCAACCTTGGCAAACACCCCCAGTATCTGGTCAAACACCAAGTAATTGGGAGTGTAACCCCCCATCCTATGGGAATGCTGCCAACGAAGATGACAGCCGCCGATGTACTCGGAGTTACCATCTCTTCTGAGGAGTTCACCCCGCCGTCCGAAGACGTCAAGTCTAAGGAGGGGGAGGAAACCGCTACTTCAGCGTCGAACATACCGAGTAACTCGGAATTGCGAACCACACCTGTTCCACAGGACAATGCTCCATCGAGCAATGACCGGATTGATCCGGAAAAAGCACTTGAAGCGCTGGACTTCAGCCACGTGCCAGAGTCGCACCGCGACAAACTCCGTACTATGTTACGGGAATTCACCACAATGTGGGATGGCTCGCTTGGCGAGATTGATGCAACGGAACACCGGATCGATTTAATCCCCGGTGCGCGACCGGTTGCACAACCCCCTTACAGGGCAGGTCCGAAAGCTCGGGAAGAGGAGCAGTCCCAGGTGGACAAGATGCTCCGCGCAGGTGTGATTGAGCCCGCTCAATCGCCCTGGGCATCCCCAGTTGTACTGGCTTTAAAGGCTGACGGAACCTGGAGGTTCTGTGTCGACTACCGCCGGCTCAATGCCGTGACTGTTAGGGACACGTACCCCATCCCTCGTATGGACGAGTGCATTTGACTCCCTTGGAGACGCCACCGTGTTCACGGCCCTTGATGCCAATTGGGGATATTGGCAAGTACCTGTCAGACAGGAGGATCGCGACAAAACCGCATTCACCTGCCATGCAGAACGTACCGCTTCAAGCGGATGCCATTTGGGTTAACCAACGCCCCCGCCACCTTTCAGCGTGCAGTAGATATTCTACTCAACCGCTTTAAGTGGCGGAGTTGTCTGGTCTACCTTGATGATATTATCATCTTCTCCAACTCGTTGGACGACCATCTCACTCACGTCCGAGACGTGCTGACCGTACTCCGCGATGCGGGAATTACCCTCAAGTTGAGGAAATGCGAGTTTTTCACAGATACTGTGAAGTATCTGGGTCACATTATCCGTCCTGGACGGTTAGCGATCGAGAAAGCTCGAGTCAAATCCCTCGTTGAGGCGAAAGAACCCCGTACTCAAACGGAACTGCGCTCCTTTCTGGGGCTGGTCAACGTCTATCGACGGTTTATCCCGAACTTTTCGGATACTGCAGCGCCCCTGAACGCGTTGTTGCGAAAGGGGAACCCCCCAAAACTGGGAACATTTACGCCCGAGCAATCGGAAGCTTTTAACTTCTTAAAGGAGGCTGTCACATCAGCACCAATCCTACATCTCCCAAAACTTGGGTTGCCATACTCCGTAGATACGGACTCGAGCGACTTACCAAGTCGGGTGTGCTCTTTTTCAAACCACCCCCGAGGGGGAACGACATCCAATTGGTTATTGGTCACGTTCGCTCAATGTTCATGAGCGGAACTACTCCGTATCGAGAAAGAGTGCCTCGCCGTCGTATGGGCGATGACCACTCTGCGCCCTACCTTATGGGAATTCACTTCACCGTGTACACGGATCATTCCTCATTGAGGTGGTTGATGAATATCTCCGACCCGTCGGGACGCCTCATGCGCTGGAGACTCCGCCTCGCGGAATATGACTTTCAGTCATTTATAAAAAGGGTGCGCAGAAACTCAGGCCGACGCTTTATCGCGGTTACCCCACAAGTGGGAAGCACTCCCAAGGAGGATGATGAAGTCCCATGCTTCATGGCTATAGACCCGGATGATCCGGAACATGCCGTCGAGGCTAGGCCAGAAACCTGGGACGAGGATGCTGATTTTGACGAACTACTCGCATCGCGAGATAATCTGAGAACCCGTTACCGGAAACTTTGTACGTATCACCGGAAGAAATGATCCGAGAACAATTCGGCGACCCATTCTGTACGAGAATTCGTGCCCGTATCAACGGTGGTGAAGATCTCCCTTTCGGGGTAAACGACAAAGGCTACCTCGTAAGAAAGGTCGAAGCCCGCCCACAGATTGTGGTACACATTCCTGCAATCGTGGGTGTTACATCTATCACACTACGCCCCATTGGAGGTCACCCAGGTGGGAGGAAACTCTACCTAACCCTGCGAAGGGATTTCTATGGCCGCAATGGCGGTGGATTGCTACGCAACTGTGCGGTTTTGTAGCGAATGCGCGAAGATCGCGTCATAACTCCGCAAAAATGCGAAGAAGATGAAACTATTCCCCGCAAGGGCGCCGCTCGAGTTTATTGCGATCGATTTTTCTCGGACCATTACTCACCACGAAACGTGGAAACAGTTTACTTGTCATTACCGACCGCTTTTTCTAAGCTGGTACGGACTGTCCTCTTCGGAGGATACCGCTCTCACGGTGGCCCAGGCTCTGGTGACGCACTGGATTTTGTCTACGGTCCCCCTGTAGAGGTGCTCTCTACAAACGGGAAGCAGTTCGTGAGCAAGTTCTTCCAGGATGTTTGTCGCATCCTGGATGTCAAGAACTTGTTCACGACTACCTACCACCCCAGTGTAATGGGCAAGTTGAACGGTTTAACCGGACGTTACTCGCGGCGTTACGTTCCTACGTCGCTGACCACCCAGCGAATTGGGATCTCTACGCTGATGCGGTAACCTACGCGTACAATAGGTACACCGGACTACCGGAGTTTCGCCATTCGAGTTAGTTCTATCTAGAACACCCCGCCTGTGGCGCTGGAACCCCAAGCTACCTTGGACAATTTCCCATCTGTGGGTATCTACCGGCAGCAATGGAAGCGATGGCTTTCCAAGCTGGTCCCCGCTGCGCGGAAGTCTATGGCACGGGCCCAAGCCGCTTACAAGCGGGATTTTGACGCTCGCGTGCGAGGAAAACCATCCCCGATTCGGGCAAATAACTACGTCTTCATCAGGAAGGAATACTACAACCCGGAACGGGAGAAGCGTCACAAACTCTCACC